>OX578144.1:58084144-58172038 GCA_951213105.1 Amaurobius ferox
CAGTTACCTTACACCTTTCTAGTAGGTCGGACGGTCTGGGTCTCAACAACATCATCAACAAGAACATCCACACCCTCTAGCAAAGTGCTAATTTGAAAAAAAATGTCAGTAGCAAAGTTCTTGTTGAGTAATGGAAAATATAATTACATTAAGGCAGTACGTATAAAATTTTATATTTTAAATGCAAAACAACTTTCACTCAAAGACGTAAACTTATATATACAAGCCTGGGCGCTTTCGAGCATGAAATGTTCATCATTAGAGGTATATGACATGGATAGAAAGGATTGTTGTTGTTGAGACCCAGACCATCCGACCTACCAGAAAGGTGTAAGGTAACTGTATGGACGGCCGGAAAGTGCCACCCTATTTAGACCGGAACCCAGTGGGGGAGGCATCCACAGGGATCGTACCCTCCTTCCCCTACCACCAACCTCTCGAAAGGACTTACGGACCCACATGTTTAACGTGATCGTACTCCGCATGAACACGGCGGCAGTTGTGGCAGCGTGCAAATCCAGCGCGCAAACCACCTGGCTACCGCGCCCGAAATGTGCCAACAGCACGGATAAAATGGGTTATGATATTTATACCCAGCCAAACCGAGATCAAAATTTGCGCATCATTGATGGTCGAAACGCACAATTAAATGCAAATAAAATGAAAAATATACAAATGACACAGCATGCATGGAATTAATATTAATGAAGTAGAACATATATCACATTTAAGATGTTTAAATATGCAGGCAATTGGAATCAAGAACAAGACGACAAGCGAAACTGAGATGTTGCACAGAGTCAACGTTAGAAATGGAATAATGATAGATATAAATAAATAAAGATTACGCAAAGCAAAATATTGAAGTTGGTTAAAAGAAAAGTTTTATCGAAAAACGAGACAAAATTATCAAATAGTTGTCGAGCACTTTGCTTGGTATGTGGGTGAGGTAAGATGGATCAGCTTTAAGTTCGGAGCCAATTTTATATTCCACTGGAAATGGCTACGAAAATTTTAAAACTCGAACAATTTAAGTTCTAATGATAAAAATGACTAAACATTCTAGTCTTTCACATAATGTATAAACACATAAAATTGGCTCACAGTAGGTGCATTCGTTTTTAAGATATCGTATACACACATACACACACGCGCGCGCATACACACACACGCACGCATACACACACACGCGCGCATACACACATACACATACAAACACATACACACACGCATACACACACGCGCATACACACATACGCATACACACACACGCGCGTCCGCATACATACACGCACACACGCGCGCACGCGCACACACACACACACACGCACACGCACTCACGCACAGACAGGCGTCTTTCTAAAGGTGTTCGAAATGGGTTCAGAAGCTCTTTAGTCGTACTTATTCGTCAAATTCTTGAATTCGAAAATTTTCCGGAAAACAATTCTTTGTTTATACAACAGTATTAGAAACTAATAATTTTGAGAAATATTTAACGATGAAGACAAGTTTTAAAATCAAACATACTATAGATTAGGGAAGCACAGAAACTCTTCACTTGAGTCAAAAAACTTTATTTCTTAAACTTAAGTGACATGAACTGCCGATCTTTGACAAATACAACTTTTGCGAAATTTAGCTTATCGGCTATGGATACCGCTTAACCTTAAAGAACATCGAAAACATTTATAAAGAATGACACACAGGGGAATACATTTATGTCTTAAGATATTGTGACAGTTTTGATATATTAAATTTGAAATGAGGTAGGTGGAT
Source organism: Amaurobius ferox (assembly GCA_951213105.1). Lineage (NCBI taxonomy): Eukaryota > Metazoa > Arthropoda > Arachnida > Araneae > Amaurobiidae > Amaurobius > Amaurobius ferox. The sequence continues at coordinate 58,085,921 of OX578144.1, forward strand.
TTAAAGCCAAATGTTTGATACGGCTTATTTCCTTAAAGTGGAAGAAATTTTATGAAATATAACATGACAAGATATGATTTGAGTCGCTAGGAACGAGATTATTTGCTTCTTACTGGTTCACGGTTTCAAAATCGTTATAATCGTCTGTTTTGTACATTTCCTGCAGGGGAGGCTTTGTGACGGAGTCGAAAATTAAAATTTGAGTTTTCTACGGAAGAGCACGTTTTAACACGTTGACTGCCACTGGGGTTCGGCGAGCCTGTTCCAGGAATACCAAGGTCTGTAAACTACTTTATTCATCAGGAAACAGTATGAAATAATTTTTTGATGCATTTTGTGACAAAATGAGTCTTGTTACTTTCTAATTAATTCTTTAATCCTTTAATATTCAAAGTAAGGAGATTACAGGATCCATGAATACCTGATCAAAATGTCAAAAACAGTTACAGATAAAACAATTACAATAAATCAATACAATATAACATCTAAAAATCTGATGTGGGCAACACATCACTTTCCTTATATAATGTAATGAATTTACTACTTTTACAGTAAAAAAATAGGTTTTTCTTATAGTAGATACTAATATTCTTTCCAAGATATTGAATTTTCGACAATTAGTCGTCATTTTCATTGATTTAGCATCATTTTTATCCATTTGGCGAGATTTTCATTAATTTGGCAACATTTCAAAAAGTCGCCAAGTTGGCGACATTCCGCCAAATTCGTCGCCAAAATCTCGCCAAGCGTTATGCACTAAGAAAAAGGTTATTCTTACAGCAGATAAATGACTATTGGCGTTTAAATACAAAAGTATTATTCAAAGTATATTTTTTCATGAATGGAACGAGCTAGATCCACGAGAATGATGTCACTCCATTTATCGCATGGTATTACATATGAAAAGTGAACATGTTTCTCAATAGGAATTTTTTTTTTTTATGTGACTTTTTCATAATTTTTTTGAAAAATGTACAATATCTCGAGAACGATTCATGTTAGCGTTCTAAAATTTATGCCAATCGTTTTCTAAAGAAAAATTACATAAGAAATGTCTATTTGCGTAACTTTATTAGCGGTTTTGATTTTTTGACGATTTTTTCAAAATTTTATTCGAAAATTTAGGGGGATTCTGAACATTCGATTACATATAAAAACAATAGGCTTCCAGTGTTTACGGATTGTGATTTTTGTACCAAATTTGGTTCGAATCGGTCCATTCGTTCGTCAGTTATCGTCTCCACAGACTCACTGACACACACACACACACACACACATACTTTCACACACACACACACAGACATCGCTTCAAAAATGTTTGATTCGTGATCAGGGATGCTTGAAACGTGCTCTCCCGTCGAAAACTCGAATTTGAATTTTCGACCCCGTCACAATTCTTTCCTTATACATTATGTATATAAGGAAAGTAAAAAGATAGACAAAGACAATAAAAAGGGTATTGATGACAATTAAAGCAGGTAAATAATTGTCTATCAATACTGAAAATATTCTCAATTTCAACTGAATTATAAATAATCAGCCTTTGATAGCCCTGGAAAAGAAACGATAGGTAACAATGCTTTTAAAAGATTGAGGCAGAAGATTGTAAAATCTAGGAGCTAAAAATAGTTAAAATTTCCGAAACTCACTATAATTGGCTCGAGGAAGTCCGCCTTAGCCCATATACATAGTATAATGTATAGGGAATATAGTACTTTCCCTGTATACATAGTACTTTCCTTGTATATAGTACTTTCCCTATATACATAGTATAATGTATAGGTAAAGCATTGTGACTGGGTCGAAATTTCAACTTCTAGTTTTCAAACGCCACTGTCTGTAAACTACTTTATTCATCAGGAAAAGGAGGAAATATAATTTTTTAATACTTTTTGTGGCAAAATAAGTCTTGTTACATGCATTATATAATGTATAGGGGAAGTATTAAGACGGGGTCGAAAATTCAAATTCGAGTTTTCAACTGTTACCTTGCTGTCATCAATGCTTCTAATAGACTTGAAACACACGCCAACGTTATCTCGTAGTTATCACGACGTACTTATTACGAGAATAGTCGTAGTGGCATTATAGTAGATCAACCGGCCAACTACGAATAACTCGTAGAGGACGTCCAGCGGCAGACAACTAACTGCAAGTTATCTCGTAGTTGGTAGTCAACGTGATAAGCATTCCTGAAATCAAATCGAACGTTTTAGGAATGATGTGAGTGTGTATGTGTGTGTATTAGTGTTTTATATTAATGTGTGTATATTAGTGTGTGCATGTATTAGTGTGTGTACATTAGTGTGTGTATATTAGTGTGTGTACATTAGTGTGTGTATATTAGTGTGTGTATGTGTATTAGAGTGTATATATTAATGTGTGTATAACAGTGTGGGTATGTATTAGTGTGGGTATATTAGTGTGTGTGTATTAGTGTGTGTATATTAGTGTGTGTATAATGTGTATATCTGTGTATATTAGTGTATGTGTATATTAATGTGCGTGTGTATTAGTGTGTGTGTGTATATTAGTGTGTGTATAATGTGTATATCTGTGTATATTAGTGTATGTGTATATTAATGTGCGTGTGTATTAGTGTGTGTATATTAGTGTGTGCATTAGTGTATGTGTGTGTATATTAGTGTATGTGTATATTAATGTGCGTGTGCATTAGTGTGTGTGTGTGTATTAGTGTGTGTGTGTGTATATTAGTGTGTGTGTGTATATTAGTGTGTATGTGTGTATATTAGGGTCTGTGTGTGTATTAGTGTGTGTGTGTATGTTAGTGAGTGTTTTTATGTGTTATTGGGGGTGTGCGTGAGTCTGTGGCTGCGATGCCTAACGAACGAATGAAGCATTTCGAAAATAATTTGACACGATTTTTATAATTAGTGAATACTGGAACCCTATTGACTTTAAACGCTATTGAATGTTTGGAAACTTCTGCAATTTTTTTAATACATTTATTTTTTAAATCATTGAGAATCAGAACTTGCTATAAAGATAAATAATAATTTGATATGCAATATTTTTTTATTAGAAATCGAATGATGCAAACTTTACAACTCTCATTGTTTTGGAAATTATTTTAATTTTCAATAGGAAATAATGCTATGAAAATCATATAATTCGAATTATAATCAGAAGAATTACTGAAATTCAGACAGTTCTATCTCGTTCTAATTTTTCATTTAATGCATCATTTAATGCATAAAATTTGATAGCGGTATGCGCATATATTGCTACACAAAGTAAGAAAACGGAAGCGAGGATATTTTAAGGATGAGAAGTTAATGGGATAAGCATGTTTTAGTCGTATAGTTATAATTATAGTTGTTCAAGTTTTAGAAACTGCATAAGTGGATACATTTGAATGTGAGAATTTACTTTGTGCTTATGATTAGGGGTCAAAAATGCAGATGTCGATGAAAACAAGAACTGCGTTCATTCTGCATGCTTTTGGATAAATTTCTGCATGACTCTAATGAATTTGGAACAAGAATCGGGAAAGAAAAATATACTTTAACTTGCTACGATTAAAACTTCTGTATCAAGCATACAAAGTTACAATCCACATTGCACCAAACGCTATTTTTCTCCTGCAAATTAGTTGATTCCCTGCCCATTCCTGCGATGCCTTTTTTGAGTCGTACACATTCTAGTTGATAGCACATTAACTGTAGAAGGACTCATAAAAGTAATTTATGATTAAAGAAACCATATCTAACTCAGTAATTCGACTCTCCGATATAGCTAACAGAGATGAAGATTGCCAAAAACGGGTACATCAACGTTAGACTTTTCCTTGAATTCACAGCTGGTATGCTAAAAAAGTTAAATTTGCATGTAACATCAATCAGACATGCATTTCGAAACGTCAGTAAGTGCAACGAGGAAACTTCACATATCGTATTTCAAAATATTGTTTTGTTATGTTCATTAGAAGGTGTGACTGAGCTTTAGTTCTCTCGTGAAGCTATCTGTGTGCATTATTAATTGTAACTTGCTATATAAGAATTTCTTGTAGTGGCAATATGTATTTAGATGAATAACTAGCCCCAAATAAGGAAAGCTTGAGCAATGTATATAAGCATGAATAAAAGATAATATACTTTGCTCAAGCTTTCCTTATCCTTTACGCAAAGTGTATTTTACTTATTGATTAGCTCCAAATAGTATGTATTTAGATGTATTTAGCCCCAAATAAGGAAAGCTTGAGGAATGTATATAAGCATGAATAATAGATAATATACGTTGCTCAAGCTTTCCTTATCCTTTACACAAAGTGTATTTTACTTATTGATTAGCCCCAAACAGTAATTAAAAATCAGCCCCTAACAGCAATCTACATATTTATTTGATTGTGATTACTTAAATTTGATTTTTATCAAATGAGTTTTGAGTGATTTGATTTTTTCAGAGGGTTTTATCTGTTTACCCTCGCACCAAATTTCAAGTCTCTATCTCACGAATAAAGTGTGCTTCTCATATGGCAATTCGAACATTTAGGCGCGTGGCATGTTTAAAATAGCATATATTGGGAAAGATCTACCCTTGTATCAAATTACAAATATTTCTTACAGGAAAGTGCATATGGAGCGCCCCTTCAAATGGACAGTTTTAGAATTTTCTATTCTACCGGAATGTTTTATCAAACGAATGACACTCCTTTGAAAAGGGTGTTTCGCATTTACGTGACAAATCGAACATTTTGGTGTATGGTACAACTAAAATTATAAAAATTTAAAATATACAGCTATCTTTATTCTGTGTATTAAATCAGTGGCGCGCAACCTTTTCGTTGGTGGTATTCTACTGAAATATCGTTTATTTAAAAGATCCCATGCCATTATGTAAATAAAAGAATGGGTTAAAATTATAATTAAATACGTAATTTTAAAAAGTATTTGTTTTATATTCACCACTTCTAGTTACATTCAGCAACTAAAAATATCAAAATGTTTCATTTAGCTATGAATAGTAAGTAGGATATTTTTGAAACAAGAAAACGTCATTAATAAAACATGCTACACAAAATGCCTGAGTCCTAATGCGAATTTCATCTTAAATGTATACATTGAAACAAGGAATAAACACAATTTTTCTCGTATTCTCCGTCCTCCATAAAAAAATGTCGGTGATCCCTTAATAAACCTGCGTAGTCTCAAACGGGAGTCGCGACCCAAGGCTTGCTCACTACTGTATTAAATGGTCGAACTTTGAAGCAGTTTCTAACCTCATCCTCGAATGTGGTTTTCTACAATTCCACATTTCGAACGTACTGGTGTTTAGCATCACCTTAAATCACTTATGGGGGGGGGTGATAACCGACAGTAAATAAATAAAAATAAATCAATAATGATCGATCAGCCAATTAATTTTTTTTTTGGACCACTTAAAATGGGTTAACCATAATGCAATGTCATAGTCTACACGCAGTTCAAATCATGCTCATTCTGCATGTAATGTTTGCTCTCCCTTGATTATACGAGAGTCATTTTCAGAAATAAACAAAGCTTTTTATCAGCCCTTGAGGGAGATTTTTAAATTATTCTTGGCATTCCGTGATGCGCTCTGTATACTCCTCTTCGCTGCATGTTAAAATACTTAAACATCAAAACGTCTAGTTGACTTTTCAAACACCTAGTTTCTGAAATTTTAATTTACAAGTTATTTAATAATTATTAAACTGGTTGTTTACAGGGTTATTTTAGTAATGAGATTGAACCTTGTAAGTGGACATTACACTTTTAACATGTATTAAACGTTCCAGATGTAACCAGTATAGATTTTTTTGAAAATCTATACAGGGATTACTTGGGATGCATACTTGGGATTAATGAATAATATTTTCAAGTTTACAAAAGAAATTTATATGTTATGAAAATTTAATAATAATATACTAAAAATTTTAATTATTAAAGTGGTGACTATTTATTTTTAGAATTTTTATATATTATTGCGCACAAAATAATCTATTTGGCATGGCTCATTTAAAATAATTAATACATTCAAACAAAGATCTTATTAGAGTTTAATTTTTAAACTATGAAATTTTTGCACTTTTTATTTTTACCGCTTCAATTAGATAATTAAGTAAAAAAAACTGTTTTTATTTTTTTATTTACAGCAATTTTTATTTAGTAGCAATATAAGTAGCAAAAGTTTTATTTTACTATCTAAAGCAAAGCTAATAATTCAATCAGAGAATTATTATAGCATTCATTTACACAGCAAGTTTTGGGAAATTTCAATAATTTGAGCAGGAGATATAATACGGGATAAAGCAGAAAATCGTATTTTGTGATTAATGCGGTTAAATCTCAATGAACATCATCATCAAAGTGATAAGTTTAACTTTTCATGTTTTAAATATTTCATGATGGATTGATAGCACTATAAATAAGAGAATTGTTATTGTTATTAATCGTTTTAGAATTTATTAGGCTGCAAAATTCTGTTATAATTAATAAATATGTCATTTCAAAATGTTTAAGCAGTAATGTCTTCTTAGAATAGAAACTCAAAAATACATGATATGGTAAAAATTACTATCAACTTTTTTACATTAAAACATGTCTCATAGTTTTTTTCTAAACTGGAAAATGTACCCGAAAATGTGCCTGAGATTTAAAGCAAGAATTAACTACATTCATTGATTCAATTTTTCAACAAGAGTAGCCGCGACCTCCCCCCCCCCCCCTCGCTTTTTAAAATCAGAGATAAGATTAACTGCTGTCCAAACCGCCTATGAAAAATCGGTAATAGTTAAAAATTAAATTTAAATATTTAAATTAAAATAAAAATTATAATAAAAAATTAATAAATTAAATTAATAGTAAAAAAATAGTGTTTTAATTCAATTTAAAATTTAATTAAATTTAAAAAATTAAAAAATTAAAATAAAATAAAATTTAAATCCTTGTAAAAATAAAATTTAAAATTTAAATTTTTACGAGGTTATCTTGGCGTATCTTCAACAAAACTTTCTCATTTTTAGCACAGTATTCATAATGATGATATAATATCATATTAAAAATATTATAACTATATATTTTAAGTTCGCAAAGTTAATAACAAAGTGGACTTTATTATTTGTTTTCTAATAGAAAATAAGAAATATAGGGTAAAAATATTTTTTATTTGAGATATACACCCATATTTTTTTCCAAACTATAAAGTTGTGCTAATAATCTATTCTTGGATGCATTGAAATAAGGATTAGATTACTTAAAACTCACATACTTCGACGTATTTAAAAATAAATAAATAAAGATATATAAATTGTCCTACGGATTTGGTTTACAGATAGTTTGAAAGAACGTTCTTCGAATTTTTCCGATGATATCAAGATGGAAACTCGGCGATAATATTTACGATCACTAAGAAACAAATTTGTATTAAAATCGCTCAAAAGGGTACGTCAACGTAAAATAACTCAAAACCAAATTCGAATTTTTAATATTTTACAGTGAAATAGTTTGTTGCTGGATGTGAATAAACGGACGTAGATACACGTTACACGAGGTTTGATGCTGGGCGTGGATACACTGACGTTGATACACGTTACACGAGGTTTTTTTTACTTTTTTTGTCTCATTTATGGTGAGATTGAATGAGTTTGACTAGTATCAGTGTTTCTTTCAGGCATACATCGTGGAGGATGTTGCCCCCCCCCCCCCCCCACACACACACACCGAAGACAATTTATGTTTACCTAGTTTCTATTTATGTGACAGCATTTACAAATAGTTATACATGGCAAATAGAAAACTTGCCCTTCCCCCGGGTCTCATCCCCCCCAATGAAAGAAACACTACCTAATACTGAAATTTAGCAATAGTGCGCGCAAGGGAGAAATTTAATTTCATGACCAACGATAAAAAACACGCACCCTTTGCCCATTCCAAATTTCAAAATACGACTAAAACAAATTTCTAAAATTGTAGCTTGCAGACTAATCAAATAACTAATCAATAATGCTTGTAATGAAAGACATCCAGCTACCACATCATCTTCTAGTTGTAACTTATTATACCTGTCAAAGCTTTCCGCTATTTGATTGGTTACACGGCAAATTATATTAAAGCGCGACTGATGGGGAGCCTGGATGAGGATACGACATAAAAGGCTTTTAATCATTTTTTAGCCTTCGTAGCTTCGAAAAGTCAGTTTTCATTAAGTAACCGAAGGAGGATGAAAGGGTGGTAACGAAGGTGCGTTGAATTAAAATTGCTTATTAAATTTATGAATTAAGGACGCATTTTAGATGAGGTAAATTATATAAGCAATTTTTGAATCGGCCATTTAAGGTAGTAATTAAAAGAATGTAGGAGTGCGATGGAAGCGTGGAACGGTTCTTTAGAGAGATGTAGAAGTCGAATATTTCTCAGAATGAAATATTTGTGTAATGCGAAATTACTTTTCAAATGATAATTCATTTCTGTTTATCTTGCCTAATAAAAGAAGATGTGTGTATGTGTTTTGTGTCGTCTGTAGCGGAAAATCGAAAATTCGAACACTGGCGAAATTCGATACAGAAGTACTTTAGATCCTCGAATAATACGACTTGCAAAGATTTTTTTTAATTCGAAATTATTTAAATGCAATGAATATTTTAAGCCTAAAATTCGGCGGAATTTCGACTTCAAATAAAGTTTTATTTTTCCAAGCAGACGATATATGTATAATAGGCAGTCAAATCAATTTATCTATCGCAGCTGTGCTCGCTGTCTAGAAGTAGGTTCGAACGATCTCTCAGATTTTTGTTTGAAGAACAAGTTCGCATTAAAGCCTTCGAAAGATGTCTCAGGCTTTTGAAGAACGAATTCGCAGGAAAGCCTTCAAACGATATCTCAGACTTTTGCTTAAAGAACGAGTTTGCAGGAAGGCATTCGAACGATCTCTGAGACTTTTGTTTGAAGAACGAGTTCGCAGGAAAGTCTGCGAACGATATCTCAGACCTTTGAAAAACGAGTTCGTGGGATACCTTTCGAACGAACTCTGAGATTTTTGTTTGAAGATCGAGTTCGCAGGAAAACCTACGAACGATATCTCAGACTTTTGTTTAAAAAACGAGTTTGGAGGAAAGCCTTCGAACGATATCTAAGGCTTTTGTTTGAAGAATGAGTTCGCAGGAAAGCTTTCGAACGATTTCTCAGACTTTTGTCTAGACGATTTAATATTTTGCAATTTGATTTACCTTTTTCTACAGTTCGTGAATTTTAAAGATAATTTTTTATGTTTTGGAATATGCTATTATTATTTCACTATTATAAGTATTTTCTGAAAATTTGACTTCAATCGATAAAAAAGACGCAATTACTAACACGCAATATTTTTACTTCTTCCATAATGGAACGAATTATTTCTTTTTTACGACTGTGGGTTTCCCCTTATTTATGTTAAAGCTATCCAAAAGTCAAATAATCTTGATCGTTTTTCTAATTTCGCGAATTTGAAAGATGAATGTATTTTTGCGTAGTTGTGCCAACCAACAATCAACGAACAAGATATTTGCACCCAGGCTTGGCGAATTGTATCGCAGTTATTTAGGGAGTATCAAAGGAGCTCATCAAGGACGTATTAAAGGAGCTTATTTAGGGCACATCAAAGGAGCTTATTTAAGGTGTGTCAACAGAGCTTATTTAGAACGTAATTGAAAGAGCGTATTACACCTGCGTTGTATAATTGGCAAGATTCAGCATGAAAAAAAAACATGGAAATGATTTTAGTTGAACACAGACGATTTAAAAATTGAGTAGTGTTATTTATCTGTCTTAATTATTGAAAAAGCTGACGTTTATTTAGGACTCGAGCAATGCCGAGTAATTAATACATTCTAGTATGTAAATATTAATTTAGCTTGATGATTTTTCAAATGGCTAATTAAATCACGTATTTATATACAGGGTTCCTAGAAAAGATCTTAGACACTCATATAATTTTGTAAGGCAAGGTCTATGGCTGTAAATGTGACGTCTAAAAAACCGACCCTTCCCGATTGAATAAAAATGTTTCAGCGCCTCCTCTAGCGGAAAATTTAAATAATTTGGAAAACAAACTTGAAAATGAAAGCACCAATACAAAGATAGAAGGAGTACCAATATAAAACTGTAGAGCACTGTTTTGTTAATTCAAATCGACACCAAGAATAAACAAAAGGCGGCAATGAATATCTGTCATAATTTACATGTTGCTGGATGAGCAGCATCTAATTGTAAATAATTATTGTGTAATATTCTTTCTAGAATTCAAATAGGCATTGTCTATGATGGAAGACATTTCTAACAGACTCTACACTAGGTTCCTGTACATGTAAATGTTATTTAATATATCATTCCTGAATATAATAGCATATTACCAAGGACTCATCAAAGAAATGCATTCTGGAACAGATTTAGCATCGATTCCTAGGATTGTCGATGATGAACGGCATTTCTGACAGACTCTACACTAGATACTTGTACATGTAAAATTGTTGTTCATTTTATCATTATTAACTATGATAGCTATTCAACAACAATCCTATTGTATTAAAGAAATGCATTCTGGAACAGATTTAGCATCGATTCCTAGGATTGTCGATGATGAACGGTATTTCTGACAGACTCTACACTAGATACTTGTACATGTAAAATTGTTGTTCATTTTATCATTATTAACTATGATAGCTATTCAACAACAATCCTATTGTATTAAAGAAATGCATTCTGGAACAGATTTAGCATCGATTCCTAGCATTGTCGATGATGGACGGCATTTCTGACAGACTCTACACTAGATACTTGTACATGTAAAATTGTTGTTCATTTTATCATTATTAACTATGATAGCTATTCAACAACAATCCTATTGTATTAAAGAAATGCATTCTGGAACAGATTTAGCATCGATTCCTAGAATTGTCGATGATGAACGGCCTTTTTAACAGGCTTTACATTGGATTTCTGTATATGTAAATATTGTTTATTATACCATTCCGGAATATGATAGCCATTCAACAATAATCCTACTGTATCAAAGGAATGCCTTCTGCAACAGATTTAGCATCGATTCCTAGCATTGTCGATGATGGACGGCATTTCTGACATACTCTACACTAGATACTTGTACATGTAAAATTGTTGTTCATTTTATCATTATTAACTATGATAGCTATTCAACAACAATCCTATTGTATTAAAGATATGCATTCTGGAACAGATTTAGCATCGATTCCTAGAATTGTCGATGATGAACGGCCTTTTTAACAGGCTTTACATTGGATTTCTGTATATGTAAATATTGTTTATTATACCATTCCTGAATATGATAGCCATTCAACAATAATCCTACTGTATCAAAGGAATGCCTTCTGCAACAGATTTAGCATCGATTCCTAGCATTGTCGATGATGGACGGCATTTCTGACAGACTCTACACTAGATACTTGTACATGTAAAAATGTTTTTCATTTTATCATTATTAACTATGATAGCTATTCAACGACAATCCTATTGTATTAAAGAAATGCATTCTGGAACAGATTTAGCATCGATTCCTAGAATTGTCGATGATGAACGGCCTTTTTAACAGGCTTTACATTAGATTTCTGTATATGTAAATATTGTTTATTATACCATTCCTGAATATGATAGCCATTCAACAATAATCCTACTGTATCAAAGGAATGCCTTCTGCAACAGATTTAGCATCGATTCCTAGCATTGTCGATGATGGACGGCATTTCTGACAGACTCTACACTAGATACTTGTACATGTAAAAATGTTGTTCATTTTATCATTATTAACTATGATAGCTATTTAACAACAATCCTATTGTATTAAAGAAATGCATTCTGGAACAGATTTAGCATCGATTCCTAGAACTGTCGATGATGAACGGCATTTCTAACAGACTCTACACTAGATTCCTGTACATGTTACTGTTTATTTTATCACTACTGAATATGATAGCCATTCAACAATAACCCTATTGTATCAAAGAAATGCCTTCTGCAACAGATTTAATATCGATTTCTAGCATTGTCGATGATGGACGGCATTTCTAACAGATTCTACACTAGATTCCTGTGCATGTAAAAATGGTGTTTATTTTATCATTCCTGAATATGATAGCCATTCAACAATAATCCTACTGTATCAAAGGAATGCCTTCTGTAACAGATTTAACATCGATTCCTTCTGATTCGATAAAACTATACGACTTTGCAACTGTCTTTTTAATCTATCTCGCTTTATTTCACAGTTTTTTTTATCTTAATTTGTTAATTTCGCCGCTAGTAATGTTTCTATCACTTTTATTCGGTCAGTCATGGTCATTTTATTCGAATTTTATGATTTTTATAATTTTATTCCCAATGGAGAAATATCATAAATTCCGGAACAATGATGGGTAGTATATAGAATATGATGGAATTGATAATTTGAGCTACGTTATGAATGTTAATGGTATTCAAATAATTCTATTAACGCAAACAAACCAAATGCATCCGTATGCATCACTAATCTGTGTCAACTTAAAAAAATAATTTTTTTAGCATTTTCTGAGAACAGTTTTAAAATTAAACTTATATACTACATCCAAAGAAGATACATCGATTTTTTCTGCATCGGTTCTTTTATGCAGAACCTAATGCAAGTAGAAGTACATACTGTGGAATATAAGTGTATGAGAAAGTCGAGCGGAGACCTTCAAACCAGATGTTCTATTCTCCAGTTTTGTTGATTCCGCGATGTTCCAATTTCTTTTAACAGATACTGTATCATGATCACAGGCTATCGAGGAAAGGATCAAAAACTTCTCCGTTATGCCTCCTTGCTAATCGAATCTTTGACAATGGATCCATATTGTAATTTCAACACCAGATCATAATACATATCCTATGACTTATGACTTAGGGATGGGTGGCTCAAAGAAGAAGCCTAACATAACGACAACAGGTTTATTGTATTGTCCCCAAAAGAAAAATCTGATGTAGGCAGCACATGACTTTCCTTATATAATGCAATGAATTTAATCCCTTTACAGTCACAAAATAATGCATAAGATCCACGGTACTGTGTTTTTAACGTTGAATTGTACATTTGGCGATTTTCCGGATGACAACATGTAAAACTTTTTAAAAGTACCCAATTAACTTATATTTCGCGTAACTTTAAGTAACCAATTATCAATATTCACAGCATCCTCAATAAGCGATATAGTCCGTATTAAAATATTTTAATAATTAATTTATCAATTAGGCGTTATTTTAATTAATTTAGCGTCATTTTCGCAATTTTTGAAGATATTTTAGTCATGAAGATATTTTTATATTTATCTGGGGGCGAAATATCGTCAAGTTGGCGATACTTTGCTAGATTATTCGCCATGTTTGCCAAAATGCATCACCAAGTTTTACAGACAAACGGAGAGAAGAGCATCTCTTATACACTAGACGGTATGCCCGTCATATGATGAAAATCAGAATTTGGGAAACATTACTTCCAATTTGACGTCATTTTTATCAATTTGGCGACATTTTTGTAACTTTGGCAACATTTAAAATAGTCGCCAAATTGGCGACGTCCCGTTAAGTTTCTCGCTAAGCGTTACGGATGGACGGACGGGGAAATGGGTTATTCTTATAGTCTACTCTTACGTTCTTTTCAAGATATTGAACTTATATCAATTAGTCACCATGTCATTGATTTAGCTTCGATTTTATTAATTTGGCGAATTTTTATCAATTAGACGCATTTTTGTCATCTTTGGCAGCACTTAAAAAATCAGCAAGTCGGAGGTATTACGACAAATTCGTCACGAAAATTTTTCAAAACGCTACGGACTAAAAAATAGGTTATTCTTATAGAAGATACTTATATTCTATCCAAGATAGTGAATTTTCGACAATTAGTCGTCATTCCAATTGATTTAGTGTCATTTTTATCAATTTGGCAACATTTTCGTTAATTTGGCAACATTTAAAAAAGTCGCCGAGTTGGCCTCATTCCACCAAATTCGCCGCCAAAATCTCGCCAAGCGTTATGGATGGAGAATGAAGTTATTCTTATACCAGATAACTGACTGTTGGCGCTCAAATACAAAAATATTACCCAAAATATCTTTTCTTACGAATGGAACAAGTTAGATCCACGAGAATGATGTCACCAAATGTATCGCATTATATTACATATGAAAAGTGAACATATTTCACAAAAGGTAATTTTTTTTTTATTATGTGATTTTTTGACAAATTTATTTGAAAAAGTGTAATATCTCGAAACGTTCATGATAGTGTTTGTGTCAAATGTTTGCGTCAATTGTTTTCCAATGAAAAATTACTTAAATCAATTTTTTGCATGACTTTAATAAAGGTTTTGATATTTTGATGATTTTTTCAAAATTTCACTCGAAAATTTAGGGGGTTTTGAACATTCGATTGCATTTAAAAGCAATAGGCTTCCAGTACTCACAAGTTGTAATTTTTGTACTAAATTTCGTTCGAATCGCTGCATTCGTTCGTGAGATATCTTCTCTACAAACTCACTGACACACACAGACATCACCTCAAAAACGTTTGATACGTGTTCCGAGATGCTTGAAACGTTTTCTCCCGTCAAAAACTCAAACTCGAATTTTCGACCCCGTCACAATACTTTATAGCAATTCTTTCCTTATACAATATAAAAAGAATAGAAAATTAAAAAACAGAGGGTCTCTAAGAAAAGAGGCCAGTGGTTGAGGCAGAGATCAGGAATCACGAATCTATGGACAAAGAAGGCCTCACACTCAGAGTATCTGTTAGGCAGTTTCCTCTCTATACATACAACCTCTACAAATCGGGTGTTTAATAACACCCATAATGCTTAGGTGTATTTTAACGGTGTACTGTCTAATAGTCCTTCTAATGCAGTTCTGTTGAGCCTTAATAGCTCCTTATGACGTACACTAGGGCATTCACATCTCAGTTCTTTCGCTTGCAGTTGGTCCTTAATTCCACGCCAGGTCTCATACTGCAGCTTCCTGAAGATGCCATAAACAGTTCTTCTAATTAGCTCTAAATATGCCTAAAGCTGGCTCCGGGTCAAGAAAGGGTGTACTTGAACCATTTCTAGCCAACTCATCAGCCAATGTATTACCCGGAATACCTGAATGTCCAGGCACCCAGTAAATACATATCCTATAGTAGATGCACATTATTTTGCAAGAAATTTTCAAATATAAATCTCTAGATGTTTAGATCAAGAAACACATTTCCACTAAATTTGAACTTCTGATGATTCCAAAAAGAAATGTTATTCGTGTGATACTAATATTCAAAATTTTCTTAGGATTGCATTTTAAGTCCATTTGGAAAATCTCGTTGCACTTTTTTGAGAAATATATTTACAGCTGTAAGAAATAAAGGCAGAATTTAAAGATATTGTTTCTTTGGGAAAAGGAGGAGAATTTTAAACGATTTTTACTAATTTTAACAAATACGGGATTTTATATTTTTAGTTTATTCGAGTGCAAAAGACAGTCGTGCAAGAAACCCAATTTGTGTTTAAAATGCTCTTCGAAAAATATAAATTTAATAAACTGCATTTAGAAGTCTTTAAAATGGGTAGAATATCCAATAAAGGGATGAATCATTAAAAACTATCACGATCTCCAATAGTTCGGGAGTTTTCGCTTTTGCTTTTAACGATATTTATAATTTTCAGTGTCTACCTATAAAAGAGTAAATTACATAAGATTATGTAATATTTAAAAATATTATTTGTAACGGCTTTAAGGTTTTAAGTTCTCTGTGGCATGAAAAGCACATAATTCTACTTGGGAAATAATTATTTGCACATATTTACTCAGAAACATTGTCTGAAATCTATATAATAAAAGGCAATGTCTGTCTGTCTGTGTGTCTGTCTGTCTTATACACTATAGGTTCAGCGACCGCGCCTCGGAGAGCTACGAAATTTGGCAATCGGAGACCCGGGGGGGAGGGTTGACACGTAAAAACCGATTTTTAAAATTTGAATTATTTTTCTTATTGTTATTCAATGTTTTATGCGATTTCTACCGTTTTCCCCCCTTTTTTCTCGAGCATCCAGACGTTGTAGAAAGAAACAAATCACACGACCGGAAAAAGCAGACAATTGCGAGTAAAATTATATCAATTTGAAATCTCAGAGACAAATTTTAGTATTTTTTAAAGAATTTAAAACAAAAGTCACTTTGGGCTAAAAAAAACGAACTTTTGTTTTTAAATCCTCGCATCCGAAAAAGTACCGAGAATTTCGACTAATAATTTACATTTTTAGGAAGCTCAAACATCAGGCTTTTTTTTCAAGCCCAATCTGATCAAGAAATAATTATAAATAGCAGTCCGATACTGATTTTAAAGAAGTCATGATTTTAAATTTCTCGCCGACTTCACGGCGAAGATAAGACTTCCCCCTTTCCCTGCGCGCGCAGCCGGGGACGTCACGCCATTTCCATGGATATCGTACATCGGGTTAGAATATTACGTGATATTTTAAATAATTGAATTAAGAGATTATTAGCATATGGTCATTATAAAATTTAAATGAAGGAATGGCCTAGGGACAATTAGAAAGTTATGGAGCTTGTCGCGGTGCCTTAAAATTTCATTATTAGTTTTAACGTCATTAAACTACAGAATCAATACCCTAAGAACTTTACAAATTTTGTTTTTGCCCCTAAATTCACCCAAAGCACTAATTTTAATATGAGCTAAGGTGATTCAAAGCCTATATAACTTTGTGGCATGGATTAGCGAGCTTATCAATGGATATTTTCTCCTAACTGGCTGTTATCACATTAAATGACTGGCTGTTGTCATATTGGTTAATTTACGCTTGCATAACGTTACAAAGAAAATCGTCAAGTTTCTTTTTGCGATTATTTACTGCAAAATATTGTGCCTCGGTTCTGTAATGATTATTGGGCTGCAAAAAAAAATCTGATGTGGGCAGCACATGACTTCCCTGCAGACTTATATTCACGTACTCTTTATTTTAATTAAATTTAATTCACTTTTAATTCAATTTTCGTTCTCATTTGATAACTGCACATATTTTCAAAGGTGGCGTGAAGAAAATAAGAAAAAGACTAATATATTTCGAGAATGGTTAGTCCTAGCGTAATGGGGTTGGTTTTATTCTTTTCTTCGTTACAAATTACGTATTAAACAAGCATTTAATGAATATATTTGAGCATGCGTAGCTTTTTAGTTTAGATTTTGACAATTTTTACGGGTCATTTTGCAAAAAAAGGCAGGTAATTTTTTCTGAATCATACCAAAATCTAATCAGCACGAGGGTGACCCATAAGTGACTTATCTACCGAATTTTGTGAAATATGGTCTATTAGTTTTTCAGCTAGAGTGGATATAAACGTTTGCGAACCATTTTGTAAAAAAAGGCGGGTTCTTTCATACCGAATCGTACCCAATACTAATCAGCACCAGACTCGCCCACAAGTGACTTACTTACCTACCCAATTTTGTGAAATTCGGTAGATTAGATTTTTAGTTAGAGTGAATACAAAATCTGCACAGACTCACAGACACACACACATACGTCACGCTAAAAATGTTTTTTTTTGCATTCTAGAGGTCTTGAAACGTGTAGATCCGTCGAAAACTCGAGTTGCGATTTTCGACATGATTCCAATACTTTCCCTACACATTACCATGTATTGCAGGGAAAGTAAAATTCTGATATGAGCAGCACATGGATTTCCCTGCAGACTCAAATTCATATTTTCTTTATTTCTTTAATAATTCATTAGAATGAGTTTAATGGCACCAAATTACACTAAATTTGCATTTTTAATTCAATTTTTGTTTTTATTTGGTAATTGGACATTTTTCCGATAGCGGCGTAACAAAAATGCAATAAATCTCAAATATCTTGTGAACGGTTAGTCCTAAAGTATAATGGAGTGTCGAAAGCCCAGACCATCCGACTCGTCCGAGGACTTAGAGCTCTTTGGTGGAAGGCCGGGAAGAATTTAGATAGCGGAGTTCGTCCTCCACAGTCACGGTCCCCGGTCGGAGTAACCAGTAGTTTATTTAAGTTTTTCAAATATTTACAGAGTTACAGAGTTTGGAACAGATGACCAGCAGGTAACAAAGTAGCTGGGTAAGAAGTCTTTGACAATTGGTCTACAATTTGAAGATTGGAGTAATCATAGGTATGGAGGCAAATATAATATTACGTGAAAAAGACCACACGCCAATTCCAGTTTTTATAATTTAGTTTATATTTTTAGTTTAAATAATGTATATATATATGAATATAAGATTTATATACAGGATTAAAAAGCAGAATTGACGATCAGGGGAGGTTTCAACGAACGGATAGGAAAGGAATTAGAAAGTTGTATTTAAAAGTATATTAATTTTAAAAATTAAATGTAGGTTCCTTTATATTTTAAGATGTATTGAGTTCCTGTATTTACAGGGGCTTTCATTTTTCAGATTCAGTGGGACGAAACAGAACAAAAACATACAAAACACACAGATAAAAAACGACAAATAGAAGGGGCAAATGGGACCCAGGAACAGCAAAAACCAAAGATCACCGGGAGAAACAGGCACTCTCAGTCTCTTATTGTACATGGTTTGTGATATCTCAATAATGTATAATGGAGTGTGTTATATTCTTTTCCTCGTGAAAAATTGCGTCTGAAACAAGAATTTAATTGATACATTTCAGCATACGTAGTCTTTTTCTTTTTTTAGATTTTGGCGATTTTTGCGGGCCATTTCGTAAAAAAAGACAGGTTGGTTGTTCTTTTCCGAATCTTACCAAAATCTAATCATCAGAGTGTCCCACAAGTAACTTATCTACCAAATATTGTGAAATTTGGTCAATTAGTATTTTAGCTAGGGTGGATACGTGAAATTTTTGCGGGCCATTTCGTAAAGAAAGGCGGGTTCTTCTTTTCCGAAACGTACCAAATTCTAATCAGCACCAGAGCATCATACAAGTAACTTATCTACCAAATTTGGTAAAATTTGATCAATTAGTATTTTAGCTGGTGTGGATACATGAAATTTTTACTGGCCATTCCGCAAAAAAAGGCGGGTTCTGTTTTTACGTATCCTACCAAAAAGTAATCAGCACCAGGGTCTCACCCAAGTGACTTACATACCAAATTTTATGAAATTCGGTTCATTAGTTCTTTAGTTAGAGTGGATACATACATTGCACAGACAGACAGACACACAGACACACACACACACACACAGAAGTCACGCTAAAAATAGTTTTTTCGTATTCTAGAGATCTCGAAACGTGTAGATCCGTCGAAAACTCAAGTTGCGATTTTCGGCATGATTCCAATGCTTTTCCTATACATTATCATGTATTGCAGGGAAAGTAAAAAATTAAAAGCATTGCATTATGTAAGGACGGTCACGTGCTGCCCACATCAAATTTCTTTTGCTTTCGTACTGTGAAGAATATTAAATAACTTCTATCAGTTTTAGAAAATATCGAATTTCTGATATCAAGTCCGCTCGCGTGCAAAATAAAATGGTCCGCACATTCAATTAGTGGTAAAAACGCAATTTCAAACACGAAATTTAATAAACGCTTCTATAAATTCGGTATAGAAGAATGAGTAATATATCCTAGAAAGAGAGAAATCGTTAAAACGGATTCGATATTCTAATCACGCTCACTAATAATTACGGAATTTTCGTAGCTTCTTTAAATAGAAAATGAATACGTGATTAAGTATTTTTACTTTCCCTACAGTACATGGTAATGTATAGGAAAGGTATTGAAATCGTATCGGAGCTCGAATTTTCGACGGATCTACACGTTTCAGGCACTTTAGAAGCCGAAACACCTATTTTCAAAGTGACGTTTGTGTCTGTCTGTCTGTCTGTATGCAATGATTGCATCCACTCTAACGCAAATGCTATTCAAAGAAATTTCAGAAAATTTAGTAGGTAAGTCCCTTGTTACTAAGTTGTTAGTTTGGTTTGTTGCAAAGGGGCCCTAAAAAATTGCCAATTTTTGAAATAAAAGACTACCTATTCTCGAATGTATCAATTAAATGCTTATTTTATACGTAATTTTGGACGACGAAAATAATAAAGCCAACTCCATTACTTTAGAACTAACTATTTTGAAGATATAAGTTTTTTTAGCATTTTCGCGGCACCACCTTTGAAAATATATTCAGTCGCCAAATGAAAACGAAAATTTTAGTAAAACCACAAATTTAATGTAATTTTAAATAATTATCCGTGTCTTATTTTGTTCAATTAAATTCAATTTAATGAATTGTAAATGGAAAAAGAAAGAAAGGAAAAGCGAATTTTAGCCTGTAGGGAAAATCATTTGCTGCCCACATCAGATTTTTTTTTAAGTTGTATCATCAGATGCGATGTAATAGTATTTTCAAGAAGCAAACAAGACAAATAAAACTATATAGTTTTCTAAAAAATAAAATCTTAGTTTAAACACAGATTAAAACAAAACAGTAACGGTATCAAAAAGTTTCAGAGGAGGAAAAATTGCCTTTTTTTTTGTTCAGGATACAAAGACAGAGCAACCACGCTCAGTAAAATAGACGCCCCGCGATAAGCAATTGTATCACGTGACAAAATAATTAAATCATTTCCAAACTAATAAAACGAAAAGATGAAAAGAAAAAGCTCAAAAAGAAGGAAAAAGAACTGTATAAAAATTCAAAACAATTTCCTAATGATTACCTCAAATTTAAATGCTTCATAATAAAAGAAATAGCACATTAAATGGCTTTTGAAGATACCTGAGCAGCAGCATCAACTAATTTAAAAAAATACATGAGCAAAAATTATTCTAAATATTTTTTTGTATAAAAGATTAAAAAATTACGTATTATATAATGAAAATGGAGGAAACAAGCTGTTTGAAAATGAGCCATTTTTAAAAAAATTGTAAATCATTTGTTCACATTTGTGTAAAAAATACTAATTTATAAAAGACTAAATGAAATAGCGAAAATTAAGCACACATCCACAACAGAAGGTCTTTATTTTACTTCCTATAAGACGTACAAAAGTTTAAAAAAAGGCCAGAGCGCTTTCGAACATAAGTACGCTCTTCATCAGTGGCTACACGGAAATAAAATTTGAATCGTTCATATATAGACCAGATATAGCGACAAAATTTGCATAAATACAATTTACAAAAGAATCTACGTTTAGACAAGGATAAAATGTAAAATATTTTTAGAGTTTCAAAAATTTCAACAACAAAAGAACAGCATATTAAATTACAATTTAATTACAGAAATCGAAAAAAGGGAGGGGGTGGCAATCTATCATAATCCCGAAGATGAAGACGTCAAAGATAACTTTGCAGAGACTTGAATTGCATGGAGTCGAGAATGAGTCGCCAAACGTAACTCAAAGTCATAACAGGGTCAAAATTACAAACGGACTCACTGTAAATATAAATAAAAAAGGAGAATATCGCGAGGGTTATTACAACGCATCAAAAGGAAAGTCTTTTCAAAATGAGGCTGAAAATTATCTTTAACAACCAATTGAGCAAGAGCCGTAGAAAATTTACTATCCCTGACATCCCGAGCATGTTCTGCTAAACGGATGCCAACGGTGCGTTTAGTACTTCCAATATAGAATTTAAAATTACCATCGGTGAACAACAGGGGAACAACATACACCCTAGCATAGCTTTTAAAGTCATCCCTATCACCCAGTTTATCAGACCGAATACGGTTAAATAAAGAAGGAATATTAGAATGTGCAGGTCTGAAACCAAACTCAGAACAAAAATGGATAAAGGGGCGGAAAATCCGAGATTTGTATGGAAAACTAGACACATAAGTCAAACGATCTTTTAAGGCAATAAGTTTAGTATCAAAAAGGGGTATATTTACGGCAAACTTGGAAGAAAACCTTATAAATAAATTCAAAGGAGTAGGCAGCCTCACGGCCAAGGCCAAAAATAAATTCAATTTCATCACTTAAAGCAGAGATAGGGGAACAAACATTAAAAGCGCGATTAAAATAAGCATAAAAAGCATCTTTTTTAGAGGAAAGAGGATGGTAAGAATTAGCAGGAATACAAGAATTAGTAAAAGAAGGTTTACGGAAAACCGAGGTTTGAAAACCAGTAGCAGACGGGTGACCAGTACATCAAGACAAGGCAAAGAACAATTAGTTTCATGTTCGACAGTAAAATTGATAGAAGGGTAAAAATCATTAACTTTAGACAAAAGAAAAGAAAGATCTTCTAAATCACTATCCCAAACAATAAACACACCATCCACAAAACGGCACCAAAGAGAGGGGGGTTGGATAAAAAAGGCTAAATCTCATTCTCGAGTTCCTGCAAAACCGCCTCGGTCAAAATACCAGATAAAGGACTACCCATAGGGGCACCACAGGTTTGTAGATAAATGGCATCATGGAAACCAAATTAATTGACTAAATGAAAGTTCAGGAAATAAAAAAAAATAACAAACCGTTTTAAAATGTGTCATGACCCATTTTGGATCAGACATTGTTTTAATATTTAAATAACAAATTGAAAGCAAGTTGTTCCATCCTTTAATCGGATTTAAGAAATTTCCCATTCTTGACAAAGAATGCTCCTTTTTAATAAGCTACATGCGTCACTTCATCAACAAAATTTAAACAACATATAAATATTACTTGAATTGGCGTTTGGTATTATTTGTACTTCATATTTATCAAATTGTTGGATGAAAACCGAACTGTTGTTCTTTTACCATTCGTTAATTTGATATTTTTTTAAGTTCACAACAATGATATAAGAATTAATGTCATCCATTGTAAAATCATTTTCAATAACAATATAAGAATTAATGCGATTCATGTAAAATTGCTTTCAATAACAATGTAAGGATTAATGTCTCTCATTATAAAACTGTTTTCAATAACAATGTAAGAATTATTGTCATGCATTATAAAAATGTTTTCAATTGTTTGTTCAAATGTTTTCAATGTCGAATTGTTTGATCATTTTATCAGGTTGTTTATTGTTTAGAAACATATTTTCGAAAGCTTTATCTCTATCTCCTCTTAATTCAATTTGTTATTGCTTATAACCATTTTGCTCCTTCCCATGTAACCAACTTACTTCTGACTTATATGTTTGAAATTCAAGGCTTTAAGTCGAAAATTATTAAACTGTTAAAATTATAGATCGTTAGTTTTTCTATGTAAATGACATCTATGGTCTGGGTGCCCTGCTGAAATCAGAGCGTCAGGTAAAATATAAGCAATTCGGATTTTTATATCTCAGAAACTAATTGATTGAAATGTAAACAATCTATAGTTATTTTGTCGGAAATAAGGTACCCTTTATGAATATACAAAAATAATTTTAATATTTTGAGCTAATTTTTTTTCGAAAAAGTAAAATATTTTTATCCGAACGAGTTTTTGCATCAATATGTTTATTTTCAATCGCAATATATTCTAAACCAAAAAAATATAGATATTAACATAAGCAACAAAACTACTCAATATAAAATCCAGTTTCTAGATCCATAATTCGTTCTTCCAAAGCTCTTACAGTTTTCGAGCAGTCGTTTTTTCAAATAGAAAAAGATTGAAAATTTTCCATTTTAAAATATTGTAATGCACATCGAAAACTAAAAGTGCTAGCAATAAACAGGGTAATTTGCAGCTCGTTAAAATCCATACAACTATCTATAATTGGATTTTGGATAGGATTCTTAGTTTTCGATGGTTATAACAGTGAATATTTCCACCCTGTTTGTTAGTTGGAGATTTGAGCGTGGACATCAAGAAAACAAAAAGCTTAAATTTATCAGACTTTTTAAACTTTACTATATTCTATAATAAACTTATTTCATGGAATTATTACTTTCCTTATATACAATAATGTATAAGGAAAGTATTGTGACGTGGTCGAAAATTCGAATTCGAGTTTTTTTTCACGTTTTAAGCATCCCTGATCATGCATCGAACATTTTTGAGGTGGTGTGTGTGTGGGGGGGGGGGGGGGGGAGAGACGATAACTGACGAACGATTCGAACGAAATTTGGTAAAAAAATTTCAATCCGTGAATACTGGAAGCTTTTATTTTTATACGCAATTGTATGTTCAGAACACCCCTACATTTTTGAGTGAAATTTTGAAAATATCATCAAAAAATCAAAACCGCTAATAAAATTACGCAAATAGACATTTCTTATGTAATCTTTCATTAGAAAATTATTAACATAAATTTTGGAACGCTAGCATGAACCGTTCTCGAGATATTGCACATTTTTCAAAAAAATTATCAAAAATATATATAAAATAAAACAAAATATTTCCTATTGAGAAACATGTTTACTTTTCATATGTAATATCATGCGATAAATTCGGTGGCATCATTCTCGTGGATCTAGCTCGTTCCATTCATGAAAAAAGATACTTTGTGTAATATTTTTGTATTTGAACGCCAATAGTCATTTATCTGCAATAAGAATAAATTATTTATCCATCCATAACGCTTGCCGAGGTTTGGGCGATGAATGTAGCGGAATGTCGTCAACTTGGCGACTTTTTTAAATGTTACCGAATCAAATGAAATCCCGCTAAATGGATAAAAATGACTCTAAATCAATGAAAATAACGACTATTTAACGAAAATTTAATCTTGGAAAAAATATATGTATCAACTATAAGAATGGCCTATTTTGTTTTTACTGTAAATGTAGTAAATGCATTGCATTATATAAGGAGAGTCATATGCTGCCCACATCAGATTTTTTTTATGTTCAGTTTGATGTATTTTTCTCACATCATTGTTTTCAATAATTTGATTTTTTACGGATCGAAATGACTTATAACGTTACTATCATCTCCTTATATTAAGATATTTTTTATTTTATTTTATTGGCGCACTTTGTGTGTTTATATTTAATCGCATCAGTAAAATCAGTTTCTTCAAAAGTACGTTGCGTGGAGCAAAGTGTTAACATTTGAAAATCCAGAAATAATTAAAAATATCGGAATACCGATTTTTAGACATTTTTTATTTATAAGTTGATTAAGTTTGTAAATGATAAGATTTAATCTGACAAACAAATATTACTACCCAGTTCTGCTCGGCTAGAGGGTCCGAACCCTATCTCCTGAATAGCAATTTGATTTACTACCAGCTCCTATAAAGAACTAGAACGAATAACCCGGCGTCGCTCTGGTCCTAAGTATACACCCATTGTGTAAATAGTACAAATGAGGATGGAAATAACACAACTCAATTTCCTAAAAGCCAATTTTGAACAAAATTTTTGCGTTTCTGCACAAAATTTTTTCCAATTGTAAATGAGCCAATTGTACAGTGCAATTTGATAATGGCTATATAAATACTTCACTGCTTTCTGATAATCACCTCTGCTACGTATTTAACGTGTGACGTAACAATGGACGCATGGGAGTAGATTAGGTAGAACAGCTCAGGAAAATGGCGATATATTCATTCAAAAATTCCAATACATGGCTCGGTTAAAATATTTATAATTAATCAACGGATGGGTTTATGAAAAAAAAAAAAATTTTCTGGAGTAGTCGGGGATATATTTCGGAGCTGCTGTTAAATGACAAATGATAAATGGCACATCAATTTTTTATATATCGTAATATAAAACTCGGAGAGGTTTAAAACGCACGATATATATATATATATATATATATATACACATATATATATATATAATCCAAAAGGTAAGTTCCAAATCAAATATGAAACAAAAAGAAAAGAACAAGAAAAGGAATAGTACCAAAAGTTGGCCGAAGTGGGGGTTATCTTACTTCATTTGTAACTTTGTGTTATTTACGATTTAGGGATTTGGTTTAATTTTAAATTAAAGTTAAACTGTTTTTTTTTTTTTGATAATAAATTTGTTTGTTTTTAAAATTAAATTGTTTGCTTTTAGAATTGTTAATATTCAATAATCTGTCTTAAATTATTGTATTATACTTTTGTAGTATATATATATATATATATATTATTTGATAACTGCTTAGTACCTGTTTTATTTAAAGGATTTATTCTTAAGCCAAAAGTTGGATCTATTACTTTCCTTATATACATAATGTATAAGGAAAGTATTGTGACGAGGTCGAAAATTCGAATTCGAGTTTCCGACGGGAGAGCACGTTTCAAGCATCCCTGATCACGAATCAAACATTTTTGAAGTGATGTCTCTGTGTGTGTGTGAGTGTGTGTGTCAGTGAGATTGTGGAGACGATAACTGACGAACGAATGAACCGATTCGTACGAAATTTGGTACAAAAATCACAATCCGTAAACACTGGAAGTCTATTGTTTTTATACGCAATCGAATGTTCAGAACCCCCCTAAATTTTCGCCTGAAATTTTGAAAAAATCGTCAAAAAATCAAAATTGCTAATAAAGTTATGCAAATAGACATTTCTTATGTAAATTTTCATTAGAAAACGATTGACATAAATTTTAGAACGCTAACGTGAACCGTTCTCAAGATATTGGACATTTTTCAAAAAAATATCAAAAAGTAATATAAAATTTAAAAAAAATATTTCCTACTGAGGAACATGTTCACTTTTCATATGTAATACCATGCGATAAATTGGGTGACATCATCCTCGTGGATCTAGCTCGTTCCATTCATGAAAAAAGATACTTTGAGTAATACTTTTGTATTTGAACGCCAATAGTCATTTATCTGTTGTGAGAATAACTTATTTCTTCGTCCAGAATGCTTGTCGAGATTTTGGCGACGAATTTGGCGGAATTTCGCCAACTTGGCGATTTTTTGAAATGTTGTCAAATTAACGAAAATGTCGCCAAATGAATAAAAATGACGCTAAATCAATGAAAATGACGACTAATTGTCGAAAATTCAATATCTTTTAAAGAATATAAGTATCTACTATAAGAAAAACCTATTTTGTTTAATGTAAAAGTAGTAAATTTATTACATTATATAAGGAAAGTCATGTGTTGCCCACATCGGATTTTTACTTTCCTTATATACATAACGTATAAGGAAAGTATTGTGACGGGGTCGAAAATTCGAATTCGTGTTTTCGACGGGAGATTCGGACGGGAGATACGGATTCGTACGAAATTTGGCAAAAAAATTGCAATCTGTAAACACTGGAAGTCTATTGTTTTTATAAGCAATCGAATGTTCAGAACCCCCTTAAATTTTCGAATGAAATTTTGAAAAAATCGTCAAAAAATCAAAATTGCTAATAAAGTTACGCAAATAGACATTTCTTATGTAAATTTTCATTAGAAAACGATTGACATCAATTTTAGAACAGAACGCTAACATAAACCGTTCTTGAGATATTGCACATTTTCTAAAAAAATTATCAAAAAATCATATAAAATAAAAAAAAATATTTCCTATTGAGAAACATGTTCACTTTTCATATGAAATACCATGTGATAAATTTGATAACATCATTCTCGTGGATCTAGCTCGTTTCATTCACGAAAAAGGTACTTTGAGTAATACTTTTGTATTTGAACGGCCAATAGTCATTTATCTGCCGTAAGAATAACTTATTTTTCCGCCCATAACGCTTGGCGAGATTTTGACGACGAATTTGTTGGAATGGCTCCTTTTTTAAATGTTGCTTAATTAACGAAAAACTCGCCAAATGTGTAAAAATGACACTAAATCAATGAAAATGACGACTGACTCACTGATAAAAATTCAATATCTCGGAGAGAATATAAGTGTCTACTATAAAGAATAATCTAATTTATTTTATTGTAAAAGTAGTAAATTCATTGCATTATATAAGGAAAGTCATGTGCTGCCCACATCAGATTTTTTTATTTTATTTTTAACACTTTACAACATAGTTGAAAAGTGTTTATGACTTTGCTCATTCTGTCTGTCGTGTCTGTCTGTCTGTCTGTCCGTCTGTCCGTTAGCACGATAACTGCCGTAAAATGACTTTATCAAAATGAAATTTTAGTATATTTTTCAGACGGTCTGTAGGACCTATGGGAATATAAATAAATAATATCACCCAATTAGTTTTTTATTGAACCCGGGTTGAAAAAATGAAATACATTGAACCCTATGGGACCTAATTTTTCCAACAATTTTTAAGCAATTTTAAAATTCACAAATTGCTTCGAAATTTTTAGGAAATATTCATATTGTCCCCTAAAATATATAAAAAAAATTTCAATAAAATATACTCTAGGTAGTTTTTTAATTAAAAATTATTTAATAAAGGGGGAAATAGAAATTCAATTAAATTCTGACTTTGGGGATATCCTCCAGAAAGAAAAAAGAGATATATTGTATAATAAATATCTTTCCAGAAATTTGACTATTTTGTATATGAAAGAGGCTTCACATTTTAAAATACATTTAGTAGATAACAATTTTTTAATTGTTTTTAGATTTTATATAACTCTTCATGATAAACTTATTTGATGGCATTTTAATGCACTTTCCTACGTCCTACAGAGTTAAAATTTGATACACAGCTTAAATTTGTAGAACATTTTATTCTACAAAAATTTGGTGCATCTTTAAATATAGATCCTACATTTTTTTCGAAATTGTTTGCAAATAATCCCAGTTCACTTCTGTAAATCATTGTTGCAATGTTGTTAAAAATTCTGATGTGGGCAGCACATGTCTTTCCCTACAGACTCATATTCACGTTCTCTTTATTTCTTCAATAATAATTTCAGTTTATCTGCCCAAAATAACAGCCATAAGTATTTTAAATGACATTGAATTTGCACATTAAACTTAAATTTGGTTCTCATTTGATAGCTGGCCTTATTGTCAAAGGTGGCGTAGCGAAAACGCGAAAAAAAAATGTCTCAAGAACGGCTAGTCCTAGAGTAATGGAGTTAGTCTTATTCTTTTTGTTGTCAAAAATCACGTATAAAATAGGAATTTAATTGATATAATTTAGCACACGTAATCTTTTGTTTTTATATTTAGCAATTTTTGCGGGCCATTTCGTAAATACAGCCCATTCCTTTTTCCCGAATCGTACTAAAATAACAATCAAGTGATTTATATACCACATTTTGTTAAATTTGGTACATAAATCACTTGTAGGTTATTGAAATATTATACACTAAATTTTGTTAAATTTGGTCTATTAGTTTTTAGCTAGAGTGGATGAAGACAATTTCTGCCGGCCATTTCGCAAAGAAGGCAGATTCTTTTATTGAAATCGTACTATAATTTAATGAACATCAGGGTTTCCCACAAAAAACTTACCAAATTTTATGAAATTCTATCCATTAGTTTTTCAGTTAGAGTGGATGCAATATCCTCACAAACACACAGAAAAACACACAGATACACCGTTACACTCACAGACGTCTTCCTAAAAATATTTTTTTCGTGTTCTAGAAGTCCCAAAACGTGTAGATCCTTCGAAAACTCGAGTTCCGATCTTCGGCACGATTCCAATACTTTGAATACATACACACACACACACATATATTATTTGTGTATCTGTGTATTATCTGTGTATCTAAATTCCGTGCCTACGCAATTACAATAGTTGTGATTTTAAATGATCCCTAAACTTTTATTATTTCTTCAACGAAGCCTAATTTTAACTTATGCAGAATGCAAATATCTCAAGCGATTGTAAGGTGAGTTACATAAGAATTGCTGAATTTTTTTCACACAAATTTTTTTAGCTCTGGAGTCTGGAATACAAGTTATATGAATGAAATATTCATTGGTTTTGCATAGAGAATCAGATGATTTATATTGCGTAGAGTTTTAAATATTTAAGTATAATAAATTACTGTAGTACTGTGATAATGTAAAAGATATCACCACTGAATGTATCACATTTTTGAGAAAATTTAAATGAAATTGCATTTCAGTTGGAAAGTGTTTTATAATCAATGCTTATGCATGATTGATCTTTCTTGTTATTCTTACAAGTGCTCTTCATACAACTTTCAATAAAGAATAAGTCACAGGTAATTAAAATATACAAGTAATTAAGTTTCTTGCAATTACACACACACACACACATATATATATATATATATATATATATATATATATATATATATATATATATATATATATATATTAACAATTCAATAAAACTGTATTAATCGTATGGATTTTGTTCAAAGTTTATTTGAAAGATAATTGTTCAATCTGGTATCGAGATGGAAATTTTGTAATAATATTTTAAGTCTCTAAGGAATCGAGTTGTGTATCTTCCAAAATCGTTGGAAGTCGGGCTACAACATAGCATAACTAAAAAAAACTAATTGGAATTTCAAAAAAATAATGCCAATGTATATCTATCTATTCGAGTCCTGAAGTATATGTGTACCAAATTTAATGGTCATGCGACACTTAGATTTCCGTCAACTACAAACATAAACACACACAGAGAGAAAGCGAGAGAGAGACATACAGATGGAGATACACATATATACACTCTATAACAAAAAATATCGACTCACCAAGAAGGAGTTCTCCGATTGTAATGAAATTTCGTATGCAAAGACATTTTGAGCGAACATGCAAATGAATAAAATTTGGTGTGCAATGAATAAATAGTGTGATCTCCAGCGCATCGGAACTGCCCATTCAGCAGGTATATATAAGGAGCTATTCTGGATCTGTGGTCAAAATTTCTGTTGCATTTCGACTGCGGATATCTTACGTCGGCTGTAACAATGCCTCGCCGAAAGATACGTGCTCATTACGAGCATACGTCAGAGTTTGAAAGAGGTCGCGCTATCAAATTGAAGGAGCCTGGTTGGACGAATCGAAGAGTCGCTCGACATGTGGGTCGAAGCGATGCGGTGATTAGACGATGCTGGCAAGAGTGGGTCAACAACGGCAGATGTCAACACCAGGACGGCAGCGGTCAACATAGGGCCACAACAAAACGAGAAGACAGAGCGATTGTCAGAGCAGCTGTCACAGCACCTGAATCATCGTTGTCAACTATCCAACGTGTGACCCGCACATATGTGTCCAAAATGGCCCTCGGCAAACGCCTGAGAAAGCGGAATTTACGTTCGCGCCGACCGTTACGCAGCTTACCTCTGACGCCTGTATACCATCAAGTCCGATTACAGTGGTGTCGGGATTGATCAACTTTGAACTACCCTGACTTGTCTTTAATGACGAGTCCCGTTTCCAACTGTGTCCTGACGATAACCGCAGACGTGTCTGGAGACGTCCAGGGCAGCGTGTGGAACCTGCCCTTACAATCGAACGCCACACGTGCCCACAACAGGGCGTTATGGTCTGGGGTGCCATCTCCTTTGATAGCCGGACCCTGGCACACTTACAGCACAGCAGTACGTTGACAACATTTTACGACTGGTTGTATTATCATTCCTTTTGCGACACCCTGGACTTACTTTTCAACAAGATAATGCCCGACCACACACGGCACGTGTTGCTATGAATTGTCTTCAAGCTTGCCCAACACATCCTTGACCAGCTAGGTCTCCTGATCTCTCTCCCATAGAGCACATTTAGGACGTTATGGGAAGGCGATTGCAACCATCCCGGAATATTGACGATTTAGCCCGACAGTTGGAGACAATTTGGCAAGACACCATCCGTGAACTTTATCAGTCTATGCCACGCCGGATGACATTTTGCATCCAGGCCACTGGTGGACCAACGCCTTATTGATTTCCATCCTTTGTATACGGTCAAATTCTAAATCATTAAATTGTTCTGAAATTTTAATCGTTTCTTTTTCTATGTATGTTCTTCACATCCACCAATTTTTATCCCAATCGGACAACTCCTTCTTGGTGCATCGATTTTTTTGTTATAGAGTGTATTTCTTTATTATGATAGATTACTTGAATTACCTTCAAAACAATGGCGGGAGTTAGGACCTATCCCCTCAGGACGCTAACCGTAGACTATGACGCTAACATATTTTATTTTTAGCTTGGGTAGTACTTATAGAACACTTAAAAATAGACTTGATTTAAGGGTTGAAACCGAGCTCATATCCCGCTCAAGAATGCTACCAGCTACACCATTCCGGTCATAGAAGAAAATTCCCTCGAATTACTCTAGGCATTTTATTCGTTTCCTCCTCTATTCGGGTGCTCTTTATTCCGGTCTTCACGTTCGGATATTTTTTCACAAAACATTTCCCAGAATTCTTTCAGATATTAAATCTGCCTCCACAGCATCTGGGGGGGGAGGAGGGGGATTTACAAAAATCCTTTCGACTATTTCAGGGTAAATGAAAAGTCGGGATGTAGTAGCTTACCGAAAGATCCTCACGTACATCAAATGCACCGGAAATCCCCCGGATTTAGAAATTTATATTTCCTTTTCTTTTATGTGTTTATTTGATCCGCCAGCTCATTTTTCTTCCCTTTTCTTTCTATTTTTGTGCATTTTGTCTCAGAATAAGAGATTTGATGGGACGTGCTTTCATTTAAAAACTGGATTTGCTTTTCTTTCATACTGAAATAGTCCTAAAAGGGATGTTCTGTACATTTCTTATCGTTTCGAAGTATCTTCTTGAGTCATTGGTGTACTCTCAGGATACAAAAAATCTGATGTGGACAGCACCTAACTTTCCCTGCAGACCCATACTTACGTTCTCTTTATTTCTTTAAAAAATCATTAAATTGTGTTTAATTGCGCAAAATGACACTGAATTTGCACTTTTAATTCAATTTTTGTTACTTTATATACATAATGTATAAGGAAAGTATTGTGACGGGGTCAAAAATTCGAATTCCAGTTTTCGACAGGAGAGCACGTTTCAAGCATCCCTGATTACGAATCAAACATTTTTGAGGTGATGTCTGTGTGCGTATGTGTGTGTGTGTGTCAGTAAGTCTGTGGAGACGATATCTCACGAACAAATAGAGAAATTCGAATGAAATTTGGTACAAAAATCACAATCCGTGAATACTGGAAGCCTATTGTTTTTAAACGTAATCGAATGTCAAGAACCCCCATAAATTTTCGAGTGAAATTTTGAAAAAATCATCAAAAAATCAAAGCCTTTTATAAAGTTACGCAAATACATATTTCTTATATAATTTCCCTTCTGATGTGAACAGCACATGACTTTCCCTGCAGACTCAAATTAATTTTCTCTTTATTTCATTAATAATTCATTAAATTGAGTTTAATTGCACTAATTAAAATTACACTTAATATACACTTTTAATTCAATTTTCGTTTTTATTTGGTAACTGGACTTATTTTTAAAGGTGGCCTAGCGAAAGAACTATAATATCTCGAGAACGGCTAGCCATAGAGCAATGGGGTTGGTCTTATTCTTTTCATCAAATTTGGTCTATTAGTTTTTCAGCTAGAACGGATACAGACAATTTTTGGGGACTATTTCGCCAAAAAAGGCAGATTCTTTTTTCCCGAATCATTCCAAAATCTAAACAGCACCAGGGTCATCAACAAGGGACATACCTACCAAATTTTGTGAAATTCGGTCAATTAGTTTTTCAGTTAGAGTGGATACAATATCTGAGCAGACAGACAGACACACATACACACACAGAGAGAGAGATGTCATGCTAAAAATAGCTTTTCTTATTCTAGAGGTCCTAAAACATGTAGATTCGTCGGAAACTCATGCATATCGCTAAGGGAGGGCAAAATTTTTAAACGACTCAATCCAAGAAATCAAGTCAAAATTTTAATTAAAAAGTTTTTAGCAAAAATTTAAAAGTGTTTTTATCTTTAGGTTTTTTTACTGTTAAAAATCTCATAAACTAAGACACTTAAGCGGGTCAAATGACTGTCAATTGAATGGGTCAAATTGAATGCGCGAAATAACACGTTTTTAAAAAATATGACCAAAATTAGCCTATCGGCCACTTGTTGACCAAATTGAGGAAACGGTGACTTTTAAACAATAAAGAGAGCGAACGCATTGGAAATAGCCGCCAGCAGAGTGCAGAACGCACCTAGATTGGAAATTACGTCTTTCCCTACGGACTGTCTCGTTCTATTATCCTTTTTACTTTCCTTACATACATAATGTATAAGGAAAGTATTGTGACGAGATCGAAAATTCGAATTCGAGTTTTCGACGGAAAAGCACGTTTAAAGCATCCCCGATCACGAATCAAACATTTTTGAAGTATGTCTGTGTGTGTGTGTGTGTGTCAGTGAGCCTGTGGAGACGATAATTGACGAACGAATGGACGGATTCGAACGAAATTTGGTACAAAAATCACAATCCGTAAACACTGGAAGCGCATTGTTTTTATACGCAATCGAATGTTCAGAACCCCCCTAAATTTTTGAGTGAAATTTTGAAAATATCGTCAAAAAATCAAAATCGCTAATAAAGTTACGCAAATAAACATTTCTTATGCAATTTTTCATTAGAAAACGATTGACATAAATTTTAGAGCGCTAACACGAACCGTTCTCGAGATATTGCACATTTTTCAAAAAAATTATCAAAAAGTCATATAAATGAAGAAAAATATATTTCCTATTGAGAAACATGTTCACTTTTCATATGTAATACCATGCGATAAATTTGGTGACTTCATTGTCGTGGGTCTCGCTCGTTCCATTCATGAAAAAAGATACTTTGAGTAACACTTTTATATTTAAAACCCAATAGTCATTTATCTGCTGTAAGAATAACTTATTTCTCCATCCATAACGCTTGGCGAGATTTTGGCAACGAATTTGGCGGAATGTCGCCAACTTGGCGACTTTTTGAAATGTTGACAAATTAAAGAAAACCTCACCAAATGGATAAAATTGACGCTAAATCAATGAAAATAACGACTAATTGATGAAAATTCAATATCTTGGATATCTACTATATATAAGTATCTACTATAAAAATAACCTATTTTGTTTCTACTCTAAAAGCAGTAAATAAATTGCATTATATAAGGAAAGTCATGTGTTGCCCACATCAGATTTTTTGGTTGAAGATCAAAATAAACCAAATATTCTTTTGAATCCTGTGCACCCAGTTCAGTAATCGGAAAAACCGAGATCAGGTAGAAAAGGGCGTTTTTGAAATGCGTTTTCTGTGCGGAGTCTGAGATATGAACTTAAGTTAATTGTAAAAAATGACCAAATATAATCACAAACAAAACATTTACATTTTTTAAGATCTGGGGGGAATGATGGAAAGCACTTCACGCTAACAAATGTTTAAGACTGTGCCTCGAGAAGTATACGATCAATTTTAAAATGACAAATATAGAAAATTCTCTGATTTTTTTAAATACTTGTTTTTCAAAATCTGTATAGAAAAACTATAGTCTGTTTGGAAATTCGAGCTTCTTGCGGTTTCTGGAAATTACCTGTCTCCCCTTCAAGCAAAATCGAAACCCTAAGTTGATTTTAGAAGTAGTAGACTGATTTTGAAGGGGGTTTCGCCCTGGTTTTAGAAGTTTTTACAAATATTGAAAAATTTATTAATTTTTTCGAATTTTCAAAACTTTCATTTAAAAAAATTTTCATTAGTTACACACACAACACACACACACACACGCACACGCAGACGTACACGCACAGACACACACACACACACACACACAGAGGGCCACCTGCCGTACCGTGCTGAAAACACAGGTTCTCGTTAGATCACGGAAGTCAGGCAGCATCGGGCGCGGTTAGTACTTGGGTGGGTGACCACCTGGGAACACCGCGTACTGTTGGCACATTTCGGGCGCGGTAGCTCGGTGGTTTGCGCGCTGGATTTGCACGCTGCCACAACTGCCGCCGTGTTCATGCGGAGTACGATCACGTTAAACATGTGGGTCCGTAAGCCCTTCCGAGAGGTTGGTGGTAGGGGAAGGAGGGTACGGTCCCTGTGGATGTCTCCCCCACTGGGTTCCGGTCTAAATTGGGTGGCACTTCCCGGCCGTCCAAACAGTTACCTTACACCTTTCTGGTAGGTCGGACGGTCTGGGTCTCAACAACAACAACAGCAACACACACACACAGACACACACACACACAGACACACACACACACACACACACAGACACACACACACAGACACATACACACACAGAGACACACACACACACACACACACACAAAGGTTCTAGTCCAAAAGAGGGCTTCGGAAGGTGTATGGACACTAATGCCGCTAGCTGCAAGACACAGCTGTTCTTTTGACTTTAAACTAACAGACTTAAATTGATACACAACTTAAATATTTTGTTATATTTATGTGATAAAAATTGGCAACAGGTTTCAGTTTTAATTAGTTATTTTACACAGAATGCTGCATAATATCCATGTTCCATGTCCTATGACAGAAAAGAATCCAAAAGACCCCCCCCCCTCTTCCTTAAAGTAATATTTAGCATAAAAGAGCGAAATGTAAAAGTTTCTCCGTATTTTTAATGATGTGAATATTTGAAAAGGAGTCAAAAGATTTTTTTTAGATCAATGCGATAGAAAAGAATTGACAGTAAAGCAGTCTACCTTCATTCTTCTTTTAAAATGCGAACTTATATATTTAAAAATATTTTA
This sequence comes from Amaurobius ferox, assembly GCA_951213105.1. Classification (NCBI taxonomy): domain Eukaryota; kingdom Metazoa; phylum Arthropoda; class Arachnida; order Araneae; family Amaurobiidae; genus Amaurobius; species Amaurobius ferox. Next base: position 58,122,420 of record OX578144.1, read on the forward strand.
AGTTCTTGTGTCATTAACACCCTTTTCATTTCAGGATATCGAGAATTTTCCATTAAGTGAAATCGAACAAAGTATAAAACTTTTAAACTTTACTTGAGTTACTTGAGACATTGATCAAGTTAAGTTCTTTAGATTATTTATATATGATAGTTTTTGAAACTTTCCAGAAAGTGCAAAATAAGATTGAAAAAATGAAATTTAGTGCCAATAATATTTTTTTAATGTTTAAATAGTATATTAGATTCAATATCTACATCGAAACACTTTATATTTTTGAAGTGATTGAACTTAATTGAAGTCATCTTGCCAGTTACAGAGAACTAACATAAAGACTAAAATAATGACCCGTTTTAAAAGGTTCAACTTCAAGTTAAATGACTCACATTTGATATATTAGTCCTACTTAATAACAAAGTTGTTATTACTTTCCATACAATACATGATAATGTATAGAGAAAGTATTGGAATCATGTCGAAAATCGCAACTCGAATTTTCAACGGCTCTACACGTTTTGGGACCTCCAGAATACGAAAAACTGTTTTCAGCGTCTGTGTGTGTGTGTGTATGTGGCTGTCTGTGCAATGTCTGACTATCCAATCTAACTCGAAAAGTAATTGACCAACTTTCATAAAATTTGATAGGTAAGTTACTTGTGGGAGACACTGGTGCTTATTAGAGTTTGGTATGATTCAGAAAAAAAGAACCTGCCTTTTTTTGCAAAATGGCCTGCAAAAATCACGTAACATATATATATATATATATATATATATATACATATATATATATATATATATATATATATATATATATATATATATATATATATATATATATATATATATATACAGGGTGTTCAAAAAGATTGAAACTCGCTTTAATTCTTTACCTGTTGGAGATAAGTGGGCAATGTAAATTGTAAAAATGTTGAAAGTAAGGTAGGAAATAAGACTACGCTAATCAAATAGTCCTCCCATTCAATTTCAAAAAGTTACACCTTTTAAATTTTTATACGATCCCCCTGAGACATATTGGGTCAATCAGAAAATGTTTATTTTTAATGCAACAAGGTCATTAAAAACAACCGCTCATCTGTATCTTTAAAATTGAGCGAGTTATATTTAATTGAAAATTAAACATTGTAAATGGGGACCATATATCAAATTAGAAATGTAAATTTGTGACATATCACAAAAAACAAATATCCGATGTTGGCAACACATGACTTTCCTTATATAATGCAATGAATTTACTACTGTTACAGTTAAAAAAAATATTATTATTATAGTAAATACTTATATATATGTTACCGGCAAAGTATGAAACGCCGGCATTCTATAAAATCCCTAGGCATTGTATATAATGCTGGACGTTTTTAGGCAAAGTATGTTATATGAGAATTATTACATACTTTTCCTAGGCATTGTATATAATACCTAGGCATTCTATAGAATGACAAATGCTATTTAGGCAAAGTATAAAAAGAGGTCCTGATAAGGCTATTATATTTAGGCAAAGTATACAAAAAAGGTCCTTATAAGGCTATTATATAAATGACGTGCATTCCTCAAAAATGCAAATGTTATTCTACATAAATAATGAGAGTGCCATTAAAAAAAAATTATATAAAATAAAGAAAAATGAAAGTTGTACAAAACAAAATTTATGCCTTTCTTAAGGGTAAGAAAATTTTCATACAAAAAATAAGAAATTAAAATTAACCTACTTGTTGCAACATGGTAGGCTTAAATGACATTTTGCATTGCATTTCATTACATTTTTCAGGCAAAGACATTTCATATTTTGACACTTTGTTTTACACATACATGTGACGAATCCTTGGCCGCTTCCACTGGATTGAGCAATTGCAACTGACCGGAGAGGAATTTCGTGGTCAGGAATATCTTCAATTCTAAGCAAGTTCATAGGGCATAATGTGAATTGTGATCTCGCATAAACTTGTTTTAAAATTCCACCAGAAGTTCCAAGTCGGAAGAAACCATCCTCTGTCACACTCATTACAACTGCCAATATACTGCGCTAATCAGCTCGCCCCTTGTCGACGTCAGGAACAGGAACTCGCACAATAGTTCCCAAAGAAGCAGTGGGAAATTTTTTTCCGAATTCATTTTCATTTTTTTGGCTTGTATTTCCAGATTGATTTTAGAATTTATTTTACCTTCAATAGCATTTTCAGTTTTGAAGCAAAGGGTGCACAAAATATCCATTTCGTCATCTTCACTAGGATGGCCACAGAAGGTATGAATTTTTTGACGACACTTTTTGCATGCAAGTGCATCACTCGTTTCCTTTAAACACACGCAACAGCTATCAGAAACGGAAATCTCTTCGGTAAGCATGTCTTCATCATGTTGGTTTAATCGACTACAAATTCATCCATGTTTTTTTAAACAGGCTCTTTTTCTTGCATAATCTGATTAGTTTGACCTTTTTCCATTGTTTGGACGCTTTCTATTACTTTTTCTAGCTGTTCCTCTGTATTTATGTCTTTTAAGACATCTTCGGGTATGAAAAGACGTTGTAGGCCCTACTTCAGGTTTACAGCCAAAAAGAGCTTAGTATGGTGTTCTTTTGATCCCAGAATGATAAGCTCTATTTTTCATAAATTGAACGAAACGTAGTCCTTCACTCCAGCGGTCAGATTTGTTGTCCTGCATCCAAGTACAGAGCATATTTTCGATATCTTGATTAGCTTAAACTGAATATATATTTTTACAAACACTGCAGTCCAATCATTCTGATTGGTCCTTGTCTTAATCCCTCTCCCTTCCCTTTCCTACCTACTTGCCGGATCAGCCTTCCAAGACAGAGTCTCCATCTCACCCATGTTGCAGCAAGTGACTTCCAAGAGCACCCTCTTCAGAGCTGAGTGCATTACTTGACTACCAAATTGCTCTAACTAAAGGACTTTGCTACACATTAGATGTGGGGTTGTGCGCCAGGAGGTACAGGCACCCCGTAATTATACGTCTTGGCTTGGCTTTCGACACTACCCTAGCTTTGTGAATGGCGAGGTTTCCCATGGACGATCTTCAGTGCTGGCCAAAACTCCTTCAAGCTAGTCACAACATTATTGGCAAATTCCCTACCATTGTTAGATTGTAATATAGATGGCACTCCAAGCAACGAGAATATATCCACTAGGTTGTAGGCTACTTCTACAACTCTTTTTGACGTTAGAGACTTGAGAATCACAAATTTTGTTAGATGATCTTGGTACACCATAATAAATTTGTATTCTCTATCTGGTTGAGACTGAAAGTCAATAAAATCTACCTGACAACGGGAATTAAATTCGGAAAATATCATAGGTTTCACAACAATGCCCTTTTTAATACCCTTCTGTTTTTTCTGGCAAGGTTCACAAAGGTGGATGTACAGTTTAATATCATGACGTGTAACGTTTTTGTATTTGGCTGAAAGTTCTTTCAACATTCTATCGCGTCCTCCGTGTGCAATAGCCAAATGGGCTTCATGAAGTACGTTGTTGTTGTTGTTACCCAGACCGTCCGACCTACCAGAAAGGTGTAAGGTAACTGTTTGGACGGCCGGGAAGTGCCACCCAATTTAGACCGGAACCCAGTGGGGGAGGCATCCACAGGGACCGTACCCTCCTTCCCCTACCACCAACCTCTCGGAAGGACTTACGGACCCACATGTTTAACGTGTTTCATGAAGTACGTGAAATAACTCAGAGACCGTGACGTATTATTGTATAGTACTGACGCCTTCTTTAACAAGATAAATGAATTTACTTTTGTTTTCCACAATCATTACATCATAGCGATTCAGCAACCAATAGTCCCTGGGTTCCTTCTTAGTAGTCATTTTGGCTTTTTGTACATCATTTATTAACTTCTGGTAAATAGTTTCGGTTAAGAAAGAACTGTTTTTTGCAGAATTAACTCGAATTTTGGACAGTTCATCCTCGAATCGTTGTTTCACGTCTAGAAACCATGACTCCTTCTCCAACACTACAGCTTGCTTCTCCATTTAATGGAGCACAATAAAAAACTAATTTTTTGTTGAACAAATTTAAGTGAAATTGCGTTTTTTGACACTCCGAACAAACCGCAAAGTGCAAATGACAAATTCTGAGCATGAGGCGCGCGTTAAAAGTCATGTGCCTTGCCACGTGTTATTTCAAACGAATCGGAGATGTATTTCATATTTTGCCGGTTTTTCATTTGGCATTTTATAGAATGCCTAGGAAATGTATGAAATATGAATCGTTTCATACATTGCCGGCTAGTTTGAGGCATTATATACAATGCCTAGGGATTCTATAGAATGCTGGATTTCAAACTTTGCCGGTAACATATATAATATTATTTTCAAGATATTGAAATTTCTTCAATTAGTCGTCATTTTCATTGATTTGGCGTCATTTTTATCCATTTGGCGAGATGTTTGTTAATTTGGCAACAATTAAAAATGTCGCCAAGTTGGCGACATTCCGCCAAATTCGTCGCCAAAATCTCGCCAAGCGTTATGGACGGAGAAATAAGTTATTCTTACAGCAGATAAATGCTTATTGGCGTTCTAATACAAAAATATTACTCTCAAAATACCTTTTTTCCTGAATAGAACGAGCTATAGTTCCACGAGAATGATGCCACCAAATTTATCGCATGGTAGTACATTGGAAAAGTGAGCATGTTTCTCAGTAGGAATTTTTTTTTTTTATTTTATATGACTTTTTTATAATTTTTTTGAAAAATGTGCAATATCTGGAGAACAGTTCATGTTAGCGTTCTAAAATTTATGTCAATCGTTTTGTAATGAAAAATTACATAAAAAATGTCTATTTGCGTAACTTTATTAGCGGTTTTGATTTTTTGACGATTTTTTCAGAATTGCAAATTTCACTCGAAAATTTAGGGGAGGGGGGGGGGTTCTGAATATTCGATTGCGTATAAAAACATTAGGCTTCCAGTGTTTACGGATTGTGATTTTTGTACCAAATTTCGTTCCAATCGGTCCATTCGTTCGTCAGTTATCGTCTCCACGGACTCACTGACACACACACACAAACACACACATGCACATACACACATACACACACACATACTTTGACACACACACACATATACTTCCACACACACACACATGCTTGCACACACACACATAGACATCACCTAAAAAATGTTTGATTCGTGATCAGTGTCGCATGGTAAACCCATGAGCCAATATTTTCGGGAATGCGACCTAGAGTCTTCTTATTTATTTTGGGGGTCAGCCTTTTCGTTCGGCCATCTGCACTCGAAATAGAAAACCAGGATGTCGAAGTTGCTTTGGATCTCGGATTCGTACCGAAAGATTTAACGGGCGTCCTGTCCTTTTCGGAAGGGTCATAGGGTCCTCGGCGACTTTGAATTAGTGGCCGAAGGAATATCAGTTTCGCAGGGGCTTGAGAAGGGACTTTTTGTTTTTGGAAGGCCTAAAGCCAATGGCGTTGCTTTGGGGTCAAGGGGTTAAGACCCTGAATCCAATGGGATGTTTGTATGCGCCTCAGGGGCGTGTTTTAAAATCTTGGAGAGAGAGAGTTTTTGAGAATTGAAAAAAAGGGAGCGAGGAGAAGGAACTGAGTTTGGAGTGAGTAAAGAAGTGTTCATAACAAGGTCCTCTGAAAAATGCTGTTCAGAGAGATGTCGTTTATTCGGCGATTGTTCGGTGAGTTCCACATTTAAGGGCCTGTGCCTGATTTGTATCTTTTGTCTTTCTCTCCCTCTCCATTTAATTTAACAAATTAACGCTAATTAAAATATCTACTTGTTTAACTCCAAATTAATTAGTTAATAGAAAAAGTCAGTTGTTTTTCATTTTAGATTACCATCTTTCAATGTTAGTCTATGAGACTATATACACTTTCGTTTGGTTTATCTGAATTTGATATACTTCCAAATTTTTTGAATATGAGAAGTGGTCTTTCAAATACTTTGAATAAATAATGTTGTAAATATTTATATAGTGTAAATAAATTAATGTTTGTTATACTCACGGCCTTATTCTTTTTCGCGCTCTTACCGGGCGTGTCCTAAAAAGGAAGTTACCTTAGGACAAAATAATTTGGTGCCTTAGACCAGGATGAATTTGGTTGGGTTCAGTAACGAAAGAAAATAAATTGACGCCAACGAACTGGATAAGAATTATGTTTGGTTCACTAACCAAGGAAATTTTTTTTTGAAAGATGGTAAAAATAAAGCAAATAATAGATGTCAATATCTGCAATAATTTTTTTCCCTAGTAAAAAATAAATTTTAATATGAGAAATTTAGAAGAAATTTTTAAACATTGGATAAAAGTAGAAACTGTTTCATTTGCCATGAAAATATGTGCTATTTTAATGTTATATTGATAAAATACAAAGAATTAAAATTGGTGAGAGTTATGTGTATATATATATTTTTTTGGTTTGTAGATATGTCATTGATTGATTGTTACATGTAGACGAGCTTTTAAATTTTTTGTTTGTTCACTAATATTTTTCAATTATGCCAAATACGGTAAATTCCAACGGTGCCACGGGCAATTCTTCCAATATTCCCGGGTTAACCTATTTATTAAACACTTTTGATGGCGAACAGGACTGCAGTGTTTTTATAGAGAACTTTGAAGCTTTAAGCATCCTTGGGTCATGGAGCGATGAGGAAAAACTCGCGATCTTTAAATCGAGACTCCGAGGTCAAGCTAACGATTTTTATGTGAATTCTCAGCAGCTCAGGCGTGAAACGTCTTTCAAAAATTTCAAAAAAGTTTTTCTAGACTATTTTTCTAAAGAACAATCCATAACTTCAAAACAAATTCTTTTCTCCACAGCAAAGCAGAATCAGGGAGAAACTATAAAATCTCTAGCCCACAGAATTACAGCGCTAACGCTAAATTATATAGGCGACACGGGTGACAATGAATCTACTAGGCAAATTACAGACAAATTAAAATTAAGTAAATTTTTAGAAGCACTAAATGCTGATTTTCAACGCGAAATTATACGCGCAAATCCTCAAGATTTTAACAAAGCGGTAGAATTGGCAATTAATTTGGAACAAGCTAATTTAGCAATGTCCCCATCCCTAAATAATATTACTAAACAAGATCCGTTCGAAGCTATTGATAATCTGCGGAAAGAACAGAATGCTTTCAATGGACAACTTATGCAGACTCTAATGGAGGAGATAAATAATCTGAAATTAAACAGACCGGTCAAGCAAAATGAGATGCGTACCCAGGAAACAAGTATATGTGGATTTTGTGGGAAGAAAGGGCATTACATAAATATATGTTATCAATACAATAAAGAAAGGGCAGCCAGTCAATTTAATGACCAGCCAGATTTTTCAGCCAGAGCGGTTTCGCCGCACAGAAACTTTTCGTACGAGAAAAATAGGCAGTCTCGCCCCCCGCAACCTTGGAACTCCCACGAGCAAAGAAAAGGGGACAATTTCTATTCAAGAAATAGTAATGACAGGAGAGGATTCAGTAGGCCGAACAGAACGTTTGAAAATTCGCAAACGGAGAGGGAAAATAGTACAAAGTCCTATGAGAGAGAAAATAGAAATGATTATTCCACAGAGAGAAAGGGGGAATTTAAAAATTATAGATCTAGTAATTTAAACTAGAGTCGAGGGTTTGTGGACAGACAAAACGGGTCAAACTCTCAAGTAATATTACAAATCCCGATAAAAATCTTGATTTAGAAACACATGAAGTTGTAGCATCCGCGTCGAATTTTGAAAATATCCCAAATTTACCCACGACATACATACAGATTGATAAAAGTAATTATAGAATGCTTATTGATAGTGGCGCAAGTGTATCCATTATGTCTTACAAAACTTTTCAAAACATAAAGCAAAGAATTAAAATTACATATATTTCCCGCGCGGTATAAATTTCGACTTTGAGTGGCCAGAATATTGATTATGTAAATACAATTGAAATTCCGTTTAAAATTAATGGGAAACATTTCAAACAAATTTTTTTATGTAACGACAGCAAATTTCCCTAACACGTATGTCGGAATCCTTGGCTACGATTTTTTGAAAAGAAACCATGCTATTATTAATACACAAAAAAATGAATTACAAGTACTAAATGATAAAATCCCCATAAACCAGGAGGAGCACAGGTTTCCTCAAGCGGACATAGAACATCAGGACGCCAAGATAAATAATATTGTTAGAGTCAAAAGTAAGATATCTCTGAAACCGAATGAATCAAAAATGGTACGGGTTGTATCGGACACTTTTTGCGAGGATAACACGCAGGTTTTATATGAACCCATTGAGAATAATCAGAGATTACAAATCAACTGCGCTGTTGTAAATATAGAAAATAATTCTTTTGATATACAGGTGCAAAATATATCTACACATGCTTTAGATTTAAATAAACATATGAAATGGGAAGGCATTTTTGCAGCTGGAGTTAGTTAGGTTATTGGGAATTAAAATACATAAAGTAATAAGTATATTGTTTTTCGAAAAAAGGTAATAATAATAATAATAATAAATAATGAAAATAAATAGATATTATATTAATTCAATTTGTAACCGAAATGGAAACAAAATTTTAACTACTAAGGAAACTTTTGTTTACAAGGGAATTCTAATAAAGTGACAAAGATAACAGTCAAAGAACAAACAACAAAGAGTAAATTTTTTAAGTTTAATAAACAAATAAATAAATAAATAAGCCTTTTTAACATTTGTTGGTAGGATATATAATTTGACCTTAGGCACATATTTTTTTCTGCGGGCAGAATGGTGTGATGTTTGGGATTTAGAGTGTATATTTCTATACATTGGGGATTGAATCAGACTGTTTGAGTGATCAACAAAGGGTCTCTTTCATCTTCTGATGACACATAACGTTAAAAGGATTTATTTAAAAAAATAAATAAATAAATAAGCAAAAAGTATTTCATTTTTTTTTGTATCTCTTAACTTTTTTATTCAATATTTTTATCGTCTATAAAGGGTACTTTCCTACATTCACTTATATTTTACTTTTGTTAAAACACACATAATTTAATAAATTATTCGGAATAGAAAATTGATAGGTTTGTTAGATTGTTAGGCTCAAAAGGGAATCAATTTTTGGATACAATAATTTTCTTAAATCGTTACACGTAGTACTGTAAGTGACAGTTGCCGGCATATTTTCTGAACGCATGGAGATTTTTTTTAGTTTCTATGGGTAGTTTAGTAAAGAAAGGTGAGATTTGCTAGTTTTTTTTTCCTTCGGGTATGTTGAACGCTAACAAAGCATTGGAAGATAAAAAGTTATAAAATGTAGTTGTGGGAGAATGCAGTTGGATAATAATATCACTAATTTAGCATTTTTAAGTAGTGTTTCTAAAAAAAGAAAGAAAAGAAAGGAAAAATATATGGTGTTTGCTCTTGTGATTTGGTTTTATTGTTAGGGTGTTATCTCTTTACTTACATAAATGGTCATGGTTAAATATGTATTTTTGCAGTAAATATTGTGCTAGGATATAGTGTGGTTAGAATGATAGGGGTATTTTTCATGATAGATGGAATGGATAAGATATAAAATTGAAGGTGAATGGTATTTCATTTTTATAAAAGGGGAAAATTTATATTTTTAATGTGAGGCTAGTGTTTATTTGAGGAAAATAAGGCTTAATGCATAAAGTGGTGAAAGTATTAATAAAAAGTGTGATAAAACCCTTTTTGTAAAGAAAATAAAGGAAGTGAGGAAATGAGTGAATAAGATGATTTTGCTTAGTGAAACAAAATTTTAGCACTTAGAGTAAATTTTCCCTTCGAATGTAAGAAGAGGATTTTCGTTTATCAGGCAAAATTTTGCGAGGTGTGGTTTTATTTTCTGAAAGGTACACGTTTGGGAGATATTTTGGTTTTTTTCATACAAACTAGAGAATAAATAGAAGAAAGTAAAAAAAAAAAAAAGAGTTTTTTATGCAGTAAGACACTGTAAAATTGAGATAAAGTCACGTATTAAGCGACGGGTTATACATATGTACATGTAAAATTTTCGAATGGGTTTGAAATTTTCATTTTAAGCAAAAATGTATAATTTTCTGTAACTTGCAATTAATGAGATATTTTAATGTGTTGGATGATTTTGATTTTTTTTCTTTGGATAGAAAATTTTTAGTTTAGATCATGTAATTTAATTATGAAAATTTTGTGTGATATTTTATGGTTTTGAATTTTTGAATTTCATGGTATATGAAACATGTTATTTAACACAAAGTTGCCTTTGGCAGTAAAGTTTTTCTATGTAAAGGAGTAGAGTTTTTTTATATGTAAAGAAGTAAAGTTTTTATAGCTAAGAGAGTAAAATTTTATACATTTTTACGTTCATGTTCATGCATTTAGAAATTTTGCATTTTGTTTTAAAATGTTTTGTTCTCGGGGGGAGAGAAGAATAAAGTGCATATTGGCTAGGTCTCTTGGTGGTAACTTTGCCGTCACTAAGGCCAGTCTATATATATATATATTGTATTTTGTATAAAAATTATTATTAATACTGTTGAAGCAGTTTGCACAACACGAAAACTCCAAGGTGATGCGCACGGAAGGTGCTATATGATATGTTCATTTCAACAATTTTCATCTCGGGTTAGCAGGTGACCGGATGTTGGCACATGCCAACACTATATAAACAATTTTTGATGACGGAATAAGGCATTGTAATATGTCGATATGTTGTTCAGATCAGCACAGAGACAATTACTATGTCCTCTACGGACGGGGTGTAGAAGATTCCACCGGTGTTTGTTTTTTCCTCTACGGACGGGGTGCAGAAAGTGCACGATACCACACGAAAGAACTGTGTCCTGAATTGTGCGGGGTGACTGCGTTCTTTTCAGTACTGATGTTAAAACTGTCACAATACGCACACTGGTCATAAAAAAATACGTACAAAGGTGCTACACAATGGGTAGCAATCCTTGCGTTTATGGAGCATTTTCCAGCAGCCTTTTTTCAGTTTATGCCAAATACAAGGTGTATAAACATTTATAGGCACAGACATTCCTTACGTTACAAGCAATTTACATGTTCCAGTTATATATACTGGGAAAATTTGCACACGTTCCAGTTTTTTTACGGTTCCAGATTCCAGTCAATTTATACGGTCAGACAGCGGACTTATAATCAGCGGACATTATTATATTATCAGCGGACAGCGGAGATGTAAACCAAAGACACTCTCATCTATACCTTGTAAACAGCTACTGTGGTGATAAACTTGCAAATTTGGTGGACAATTTGCAAAACCTTTTGGTGGACAATTTGCAAAACTTTTGGAATACAAAAAGAACTAAAAAACATGATCAGTGAGAAAAGTAACTTAGTTTGAGTGACTTACAGCCTAGTGCAACATAAGCAACAGACTCTCTGTTTTGTTGAAGTCACCATTTTGTTTTATATTTTTATTCACCATGATTGTTTTATATTTTTATTTTATTTTATTGTGTCTATATGGACAATTGTGTTTTTATATGCAATATGATGTATTTCTGTGTGTTTGATTATACTATAGGAGGGAACTTCTGTTTTCAGAGGTTGGTTCTTAGGGGCTGGAAGAAAAGCAGAGTGCACTCCAGCACATTTTGATTTTTTTTATGATTTTGATTGTAAAATTTTTTGTATTTTGATTTTAAAATTTTTTAAATTTTTAAATTTTAGGATTTTGGAATTTTTAATGGGGAAGTGGAGGTATATTGTCGCATGGTAAACCCATGAGCCAATATTTTCGGGAATGCGACCTAGAGTCTTCTTATTTATTTTGGGGGTCAGCCTTTTCGTTCGGCCATCTGCACTCGAAATAGAAAACCAGGATGTCGAAGTTGCTTTGGATCTCGGATTCGTACCGAAAGATTGAACGGGCGTCCTTTTCGGAAGGGTCATAGGGTCCTCGGCGACTTTGAATTAGTGGCCGAAGGAATATCAGTTTCGCAGGGGCTTGAGAAGGGACTTTTTGTTTTTGGAAGGCCTAAAGCCAATGGCGGTGCTTTGGGGTCAAGGGGTTAAGACCCTGAATCCAATGGGATGTTTGTATGCGCCTCAGGGGCGTGTTTTAAAATCTTGGAGAGAGAGAGTTTTTGAGAATTGAAAAAAAGGGAGCGAGGAGAAGGAACTGAGTTTGGAGTGAGTAAAGAAGTGTTCATAACAAGGTCCTCTGAAAAATGCTGTTCAGAGAGATGTCGTTTATTCGGCGATTGTTCGGTGAGTTCCACATTTAAGGGCCTGTGCCTGATTTGTATCTTTTGTCTTTCTCTCCCTCTCCATTTAATTTAACAAATTAACGCTAATTAAAATATCTACTTGTTTAACTCCAAATTAATTAGTTAATAGAAAAAGTCAGTTGTTTTTCATTTTAGATTACCATCTTTCAATGTTAGTCTATGAGACTATATACACTTTCGTTTGGTTTATCTGAATTTGATATACTTCCAATTTTTTGAATATGAGAAGTGGTCTTTCAAATACTTTGAATAAATAATGTTGTAAATATTTATATAGTGTAAATAAATTAATGTTTGTTATACTCACGGCCTTATTCTTTTTCGCGCTCTTACCAGGCGTGTCCTAAAAAGGAAGTTACCTTAGGACAATCAGGGATGCTTGAAACGTGCTCTCCCGTCGAAAACTCGAATTCGAATTTTCGACCCCGTCACAATGCTTTCCTTATACATTATGTATATAAGGAAAGTAATTAGAAATCATTCAGTGAATCGTCAGCATGTTTAGTTCTGAATTCACGAATTAAGAACACGTAACTGGCAGTGCATTAAGGTATTTTTAACAAATAACGAGCTTTTCAAATAAACAATGATTTCAGCTCTGTGTAATAAAAACAACACTTCAACCCCGTAGTGAGTACTACTGCGTTATATGATCTCTCTCTGTGTAATGCTTTATTTAGATGCATTTGTGATAAAAAATGTTGACACATATTAACGTATTTTTTATCTGAACAATTTCCATCGTCAATTTGTTCTATTTTCACTGACGAAACAGCCTTTCACATGGTACGGAAAGTTGGCATAAGTCAGGTTTTTTCCTTTATCATAATTCAGTTGATATTAAAGATACAGACATGCGGTTTTTTAAATGATCTCGTTACACTAAAAAAAATCTGATGTGTGCAACACATGACTTTCCTTATATAATGCAATGAATTTACTATTTTTACAGTTAAAAAAAATATTATTCTTATAGTAGATACTTATATTCTTTCCAAGATATTGAATTTTCTTCAATTAGTCATCATTTTTATTGATTTAGTGTCATTTTTATTTATTTGGCAAGATTTTCGTTAATTTGACAACATTTAAAAAGTCGCCAAGTTGGCGACATTCCGCCAAATTCGTCGCCCAAACCTCGGCAAGCGCTATGGACGGAGAAATATGTTATTCTTATAGCAGATAAATAATTATTTGCTTTCAAATACAACAGTATTACTCAAAGTATCTTTTCTCATGAATGGAACGAGCTAGATCCACGAGAATCAAGTCACCAAATTTATCGCATGATATTACGTATGAAAAGTGAACATGTTTCCCAAAAGTTAATATATTTCTTTTAATTTATTGGATTTTATGATAAATTTATTTAAAAAATGTGCAATATCTCAAGAACGGTTCATGCTAAGCGTTCTAAAGTTTATGTCAATCGTTTTCTAAGAAAAAATTACATAAGAAATGTCTATTTACGTAACTTTATTAGAGGTTTTGATTTTTTGACGATTTTTTCAAAATTTCACTCGAAAATTTAGGGGGGATTCTGAACATTCGATTGCGTATAAAAACTAAAAACAATACGCTTCCAGTGTTTACGGATTGTAATTTTTGTACCAAATTTCGTTCGAATCGGTCCATTCGTTCGTCAGTTATCGTTTCCACAGACTCACTGACACACACACACACACACACACACTTTCACACACACACACACTTTCACACACACACACACAGACATCACTTCAAAAATGTTCGATTCGTGATCAGAGATGCTTGAAACGTGCTCTCCCGTCGAAAACTCGAAATCGAATTTTCGACCCCATCACAATACTTTCCTTATACATTATTGTGTATAAGGAAAGAAATAAAGAATTTTCTGATTAACCAAATTTGTCTAAGGGGTCGTATAAAAATTTAAAAAGTGTAACTTTTTGAAAATTAATGGGAGGACTATTTCATTAACGTAGTTCTGCCTTACTTTCAACATTTTTGCAATTTTCATTGCCCACTTATCTAAAACAGGTAAAGTATTAAAGCGCGTTCCAATCTTTTTGGGACACCCTGTATATATATATATATATATATATATATATATATATATATATATATATATATATATATATATATATATATATATATATATATAATAAAAAAAATTATATATAATTATTTATTAGTTATATAAATAAATAAAAATGAAAAATAATAAACTAAGTCAAAAAAATTAGAAAAATCAAAAAATCGGAAAATAAGATGCATTAACATTAATATTTTGAATTTTATTTTCAGAAAAAAATTTATAATTTTATTTTCGCAAAAAAATTGTAACTTTTGCCAGTATTGAAACTACGATTTGAGCTCCCTTATAATGGTGTATAGTGGCATTCTCGTTTATCCAGTTTTCCTATGATTACTTGTTTAGTAAGAATTTTCATCTTTGATTCGTGTTCATATTCATGATTGCATATATGGGTTGTTCATTTTCTGAATTGCTTGTCCGGTCTCCAGCTTAGACTCACTGGGCGGGTCTGGGAGTATTACTGTGAACGTTCGTACTGCCTCCCTGGTAGAATTTCGACTTGTTCATTCCGGTGCTTCTAGATAATTAAGCTGTTGAGGTTGATCGTGTATACACGTGGCGGAAGAAGAAGGGTTCATGCCGCATGGTAATACAAATTTTCTTAATGTATCCTATTTTCATTTTTTGTTTCCCGTAGTCTGAGTTTGGGTATTTTTAGTAATGTACTATTAAATACTCAGACCTGAGGAGGAATTTAACTCTGACTAATAATCGAATTTGGGCTGGTGCTGTTCTCCACTCTTGTCGGCATTGTGGCGGTGGATTTGCTTCTATGGTGGTGTTGATATTGCTTTTTTTTTTTTAATTAATTTTTTATTATTATTACAAAATTTTACAAAATTTTGTAGGTAAATCAAATGTAGATTACCCTGGTGTTGATTAGATTTTCATATTATTCTGAAAAAAATAATCTGACATTTTTTTGCGAAATGGCCTGCAAAAATCGTTAAAATCTAACATAAAAGATTACATATAGCCAAATATATCTGTTTTATACATAATTTTCGGTGACTAAAATAATAAGAATATCCCCATTACTCTAAGATGGACTGTTCTCCAGATATTAAGTTATCAAATTTTGAAGAATGGGAAACGTTTTTAACTGTAGTAAAAATAATATTTAACGAAATTTCTTCAAATTCAGTAGTTAAGTTCCATGATGGTCATCTTGGTGCTAAGTAGATGTTGACATGAATAAAAAAAATATAACTAACCCTTTTTTTTTTAAATGGCCCGCAAAAATCGCAAAAATCTGAAATAAACGAATAAATTGTTGAAATATACCAAGTTCTTGTCCTTCATGTAAATTTTGACAAAGCAAATAAGACTGACCAAATTACTCTAGAATAAACCGTGCTCGAAATATTTCAGATTTTGGGAAGTTTTAGGAGCTGAAGACTTTAAAGTGAATCTAGTCGCCAAATTAAACCAAAATACATTCAAAAGACATATTGGATATAATGTCAGAAAAGTATCCATGTTATTTTCTGCAATTAAACTCAGTTTAATGCATCATGAGATAAAAAATAATAAAATGAATTTTAATCTGTAGGAAAAATTATGTGCCTGTTATATTGTAATTTTCAATTCCCAATATAACATTGCTCTTTTGAAAGAGGAAGTGGACCTAAGAAGACGGTCCCTCTTGAAGTGAGGCAATTTTTGTAACATTCCCTCGAACGCAGCTGCACCGGACATTCATTTCGAAAAGAGAGGGTGCTTCTCAAGTTCATGTCAGCGTTAGGTGTTACAACAAACGGAAGGGGTTGAACTTCTTGACCCCAGAGTCAATTAATATCACTCGAACCTTGGGAAAATTCTCGTGAGAACTTTCAACGATTTTAAAACTGGAGACTGCATATCTCATATTTCAGGGGGGCCTTGACCAATAATATAGCCTGAAGGGCGTAGCCCTTAATTTACTTAGCCAATTATGGACAGGGGCGCCTTGTTAAGGGGGTAGAGACAGAGAGCAACTTTGGACTTTAAGTTTTTGAAATCGAGGACTTGAATTTTGGAGTGAAAAGAAGAGGTCGCAAGAGCGACGGATCTCGGAGAGAGCGAGCCCACGGGACAGAGCCGGAGCGCGCGGTCATAAAGTCCGACATCGGCAAAGATGATCGAGGTAGGACAATTCTACACATATTTTTGCACTTTGATTATTATTATCTCTCTGACCCTCCTAAATAAGGTTAACCTGGGCCATTAAGACGTAGGCTAGTAAGAATAGTGAGTTAATGCACATTAATAGGTTAATAATTGTAATGCTCATATTATGATCATAGAATGAGGAGATTTGATTGTCTTAATGTACTACACTAAAGATGTTGGTATATGAAATTTACCAGATGTTAATAGTTATTAAATAAGGTTTGTCTTAATGAAATAAATTCTTTGTTATTGTTTAAAATTAAGCCTCTTCATTTTAATTACTGGTATTATGTATTTCTTTATTTACTCCACTTTACGAGATCGGTCTATATAGCGCCAATACCTGGCGTGTGACGACTCACATATCATTTTGGTGCCGTTTAAACCAGTTTCGAACCTGGACTCAAAATTATTGCACCCTTATCATATTGGTGATCATGACCAATCAAACCTGGATTCAAAATTATTTCACCCTTCTGGCGACTTTGCTGTTTTAGACCTGTTATATGCCAGAATTTAAATTTTAATGAAGAGAATAAAAATATTTGGAATTAATGAAAAATGAAAATATTGAATAAAAATTTTTTTTGTGTAAAATAAGGATTAAATTAAAGAAAGAAATTTAAAATTAAAATAAATATAAGTAAATTTAAGAAAATTTATTTCACAGTATGAGAAGCAAGCAAATAGTGACGAATCATTATGTGTTCTCAATGAGACATGCCATATTGTATTTCAAAATATAATTATTAGGGAACTTGAAGCTTTTAAGAAATTTTTGAATTATATAAATATTTGTGTAATATTTGAGGAGTTAATTATGAGGATTGAAGTATTTGCATGCGTAGATAGTGAAATGATTAGAATTATGTTTTTGAATTTATGTGATATTGTATTTAAATATTTTGGGGGAACATTTTGAGGTGTAAAAACAGGAGATAATTTTAGATATAGAATTTTTGCGAGAAAGTGAAATTTAGAATGACGGAAAGCGGAGAAAATCATCCAGCAACGAGGGGCAGGTTACCAGGACTTATACACCTATTAGGGGAATGCAATGGCATAGAGAATGATGTAGAAATTTTTTTTGACCAGATCAAATCTTTAAGCAGCTTGGGGGATTGGTCAGAGGAGGAAAAGTTAGCAATTGTGAAATCGCGGTTAAGAGGGAATGCAAGAAAATTTTATATAGGGTCACAAGAATTAAGAAGGGAAACATCTTTCGAAAAATTTAGGGATAGGCTATTAGAGTTCTTTACAGAAAAACCGAACATTACAACAAATCAGATCCTTTTCACGACCGCAAAACAGACACAGGGAGAAACGATTAAGCAGCTGGCGCACAGAATAACAACACTAACTTTAAATTATATTGGCGACACAGAGCACAGTGAAGCGACACAACAGATTATGGATAAATTAAGGTTAAGTAAATTTTTAGAGGCGGTAACACCTGAATTCCAGAAAGAAATAATAAAAACTAATGCACAAAATTTTGATGAAGCCGTAAAAATAGCCACAAACTTGGAACAGGCAAATTTAGCTGCGATAACGGCAAATGTAAATAGTGCTACATATAGACAAGAAATTGAGACGTTCCGCAAAGAGCAACAGGAATTTAACGCACATATTTTAAATTCAATTACCCAAGAAATAAACACATTAAAAATCCAAGAAAAAGTACAAATTCCCACGACACAAACAAAAAAACTCGTAACATGCCACTACTGTAATAAACAGGGACATTTCATGAGAGAATGCCGAATATACAAAGCTGATCATTTTAAACAAACACAGAGTCAAAACATAAACAACGCGAGGACACAGTGGCATAATCAAATACAGTCTCCTCCCCACTCATTTCAAACCCAGCCGTATGATGACCACAGAACTTACTCCTCCCAGCCGGACACATACGATTATAGGCCAAACCACGCCTTTGGAAACTATCAACAGAGCAGAAATTACTATGCAGCACCCCCTCCACAAAGTAGATTTTCTAGGGAACAACGATATAATAGGGACGAGTCAAACCAAAACAGAATCAGAGAATCGGGCGGGCAAAGAAACAATGGGAGAGAGATGAATACAAGATTTGAATACAGAAATTTCCCTAATAGAAGAGATAATTTAAACTAATTGTGGGAGCTTTAAATAATAACTTACAAAGAGAGAAAAATTACAGGGTAAAGTTCCCGAGAAAAATTGAAATTCCTGTACAAACAGAAAATAAGAAATTGGAGATACATAACGATGAAAGTACTGAAAAACATGAGGAAACGATTGCATCTGTAGGAGAACAAATTGAAAAAACAGAATTGCCAACAATAATAGCTCAATTTAAAAATATACAAAGCGAACTCATGATAGACTCTGGAGCGAGCGTTAGTGTATTATCATTAGAATTGTTCAATAAAATTAAAGATAATGTCAAAATTAAATATGTGTCAAGGAGTGTTACAATATCAACTTTAACAGGACATAGTATTGAATATATAAAGACTGTGGAAATTCCATTTAAAATTCAGGGAAAACAGTTCAAACATATTTTTTTTGTCACAACAGCAAGATTTACACAAAAATTTAAGGGAGTATTGGGTTTTGACTTTTTACAGAAAAATCAAGCCATTTTGAATACACAAAAGAACATTCTGAAGATGGGCGACATAGAAATAATTTTAAATTCTGATAGGCAAATTGATAGACAAATAAATGAGATAATACAGGAAAGACCGAATCTAGCCAAAATTTTAAGAAAAGTAGAAATCAAACCGAATTCGAGGGAGAATGTTGTAGTATATAGTGAGGAAAGTCTAGAAAATGGAACAGAGGTTTTGTTCGAACCCAAAGAAAAATCATACATTGTAATGAATTATGGAATACACCACATGAATGAGAACAAAATTAAAATTGAAGTTCAGAATAACACGAATGCGACAATTACATTAAATAAAAACATGGCTTTAGGAAACATTACGACAGATTTTACGATACAACAACAGGACATTAAAGAACCAGAAATTAGTGAACGGACACATAAATACGAAGAGATGATAAATTTAATACAGGCTAAACCGGAGATAATTGAAGAAAGAAAAAAAGATTTGAAAACAGAAGATTTTAATACTGACCACATGGACCCAAACATTAAACAAGATTTCCTCAAATTTGTAATGCAATATTCGGACGTTTTTTCAAAATCATTAAAAACTTTAGGAGCGACGGACATCGTAAAACCGGTGATAAAGCTTGCACATGACCACGCAATACGTTCCAGGCCATACGACGTTCCGTACGCACTGCAGGATACCGCAAAAAATCAATTAAAAGAGTTAGAAGAAGCAGGGATAATTGCCAGAACAAAATCAAATTTTGCATCGCCGATGATTTTAGTGCGTAAAACAAGTGGAGAGTACCGTTTATGTTTAGATCTGAGATTAATTAATAACATATCCACTCTTTTTCCTTACAAAATTCCCCGTGTAAATGAAATTATAACTAAATTAGCCGGACATAGATACTATTCGAAACTGGATTTTCATAGTGCATTCAACCAATTGGTTTTACCTGAAGACACAAAAGAATTATTTGCTTTTACAACGCCCTATGGCAACTACCAATTTGAAAGACTCGTTTTTGGACATGTAAGCTCCGCTCCAATTTTTCAACAGGTTATGGACACCATTTTAGCGGACTTAAGAGAGGAAAACATACAAGCTTACATCGACGACATAATAATCCCGGCTAACTCTTATTCAGAATTAATACATAAATTAAAATTAGTATTCGATAAATTAAGAAAATACAACCTAACTCTGACACCCAGCAAATGTAAATTTTTTGTAGAAAAAGTAGCATATTTAGGATTTGAAATTAGTCAAAAAGGCATTACACCAACAGATGAAAATATAAACAAAATCACTTCTTTTCCAGTACCAAAAACATTAAGAAAATTAAAAAGATTTTTAGGCATTTGTAATTTTTACAGAAATTCAATAAAAAATTATGCTCAATTAACCGCGGTTTTATCAGACTTAACAAGAAAGGATAATAAATTTAAATGGGATAATAAATGTGAGGAGGCATTCCAGGAACTCCAAGAATGTTTTTTCAAGAAACCATTACTTATACAGCCAGATTTTGACAAAGACTTTTATCTGAATATCGATGGCAGCATTCAGTCCATAGGAGGCGCTCTTTTACAATACAGAGAGGGAATTTTAAAACCGATTGCATATTTTAGCAGGAAATTATCGATACAGGAGCAAAAATACCCGGCCATGAAAATTGAATTACTTGCTATGCATCAGGGAATGAAATTTTTTAGGAATTTTCTTTTCGGACGAAAGTTTTTTGTGCTTTCTGACCATTTACCTTTGGGACAGCATTTAAAAATACAAAACCCACCCAGCGTATTACAGAGGTGGCTTTTAGAGATATCTGAATATGATTATGAATTTATTCACGTCCCGGGTAAAGATAATTTATTAGCGGATTTTTTAAGTAGAGATGATTTTGAAAATAAACAAACAGAGCAGAATGAGGGAAAACAAAACATTGAGAATCCAAGGGGAGAAATTAACCTGATAGAACAAATTAAGGGAGAAAACACGGTGAAAAGAAATGGATATGTGAATGAGGATAGTGTCTATATTGCACAGATAAACACAATAACAGAAATCCCGGCATTAGATAGAATTTTAGAGGAACAAATTAAAGATCCAAAATTAAAAATAATCAGAGAAAATTTACAAAACCGGAATTTTAAAGAGGGTAAACATTATGACACATTATATATTGACGAGGAAACTAATTTATTAATGCACGTAGGAAACTGGAAGGACAGACCTTGGAGAGACAATTTGAACAAAACTATAGTTATACCCAGAAATTTACAGAAAGAAATTTTAGCGATTACACATGTAACACATGCAGGGATCGATAAAACTTATAAACTTTTATCGGACAGATATTTTTGGACGGGTATGTACAGTGACACACAAAATTTTATTACATCTTGCGAACAGTGTAGAAAGAAAAAGGGAAAAAATCAGCCCGTTCCCCTGGGAAGAAATCCTATACCTGATGGGCCCGTGCAAATTTTGTCGACAGACATTTGCGGACCGTTTCAAACTAGCACTTCAAATAATAAATATGTGTTATCGGTGGTAGACCACTTCTCCAAACATATACAAATGTTTCCTATCCCGGATATAACGGCCACTACGGTTGCTGATAGACTCTTAAATTACTTTATGAATTGGGGATGTCCTAAGACAGTGTTATCGGACGCAGGCTCTCAATTTACATCTAATATACATCAAATTATGACAGAGAAACTCGGAATAGTTGCCAGAATAGCATCGGTACGTTCGCCATGGGTTAACGGTATAGTGGAGGTTACTAACAAACAATTGAAACACACCTTAGCGACATTAGCGGAGAATTCGCCATACTGGGATACTGCAGTACAATGCCACGTAGCTGTGTACAACGCGACGGTACATTCAAGCACCAAAGAAACACCAAACTTTCTTTTTTTTGGAAGAGACCTTCCAACTTTTTTTGAAACTAATGTAACAGAAAATAATACAGAAACAACATATCAGGATTATATATCAAAAAAAATAACAGTGATGAATAACGCATTTAAGGAGGCAAATAAAAATTTAATTCTCGCGAAAGAACGCCAAGAAAGTCAACAACTCCAAAGAGCTAAATTCAGGGATTTGGAAATCGGGTCAAGGGTGTTCATGGAAAACAATAATAATCGGTATAAAAAGGGGAACCACACGGGACCTTATCGAGTAATTAATAGAATAAATAGATTTATATATGAAATAAAACTGTGTGACAAACCAAATTCTAAAATCATAAAAGCCCACATAAATAGATTAAGGACTCTTCCCGACCGCAAGCCACATCTAAAAATGCCCTACATAAACAAATACAAGTCACCTCTTCTCCCCACTCCTAAAAACGCACAAAACTCTGAACCGAAACCGGAACTAAAGAAAGACCACGGTCAAAATGAGAATATTCCGTTTATCATGTTGGAAGAGGAAATAGCAAACGGACAGTACAGAGAGTCTTGTCAAACCAGTGCACACAACGCGAAACCACACCATACGCACGAAAACACTCTTACTCTTGGATCCGCGAAACCAGTTACCGCACAAGTACAAAACGAAACAACTCAGAGCGCACGAGAGAATGCAATCATCCCTCCAAAAGACTCTCCGAACGCAAACATTCTTTCAGCAGGGGGGGAATCAGGCAGACATAGCACGCTAGAAACACACGAGAATTTGGAACTTTCAGAACAGGGGGACGGTACACGAATTGAAGCAAACACGAATGAAAAGGCGGGAGAAATAGAACGAGATGCGCAAGAGGGACCAACACAAGTGGATGGGGGATGTATACAGATGGAAAACGTTCAGGGGAAAGATGAATCAGCGGGAAATTCACAAGGGGACGATATAAGCAGTACAAATTGTTCACGCACAGTACTTCTTCCAACACCGGTTAGGCCGAAACACAGATATGATTTGAGATCTTTAAAGAATTTAAATTTAAATTGATTCAATTAAAACACGAAAGAAGTTTAAACATAGGTAAGAACGCGGACAAACCGTGATTCAAAATTTTGAGAATGTTAGTAACAAAGAAAAATCGCCATTCACAAAATGCAACGCGAAAGATGGAACGCAAATTTTAAATAAATATTGGATTGTAAATAAAGGAAATTTTAAATAAACATTGAATTATAAATTAAAGAAATGTAAATAAGTATTACATTAATTAAGAAAGTGTAAACAAATTGTGAAAAAAAAAAAAAAAAATTGAGGAAATTTTAAATAAATCATACATTAATTAGTTGAAAGTTTAAATGAACAAGAAAGTTTAAATAAATATGGAACTATAAATAATTGGGAATTATGAATAAAAATTGTGATTTAAAAAAATAAATAATTGTTACAAAATAAATAACAAGTATCGTTGTAGGACAAAAGAAATTTTAGGGTTGATAGGTTAAAGATGTGGATATATTAAATTCAAATTTTGGAAAGAACATAAATAACAGAGAAGATACGTCACATTTCAAAAAAAAAAAAAAAAAAGCAAAAGGGGGACATCGTTAGAATTCTATAAAAAGTCGTTATAACTCTATAAAAAGAAGGTTTTTTTTAAGAGAACTTTGATTTCCAGGCAATAAAAATTTCGATGGATAAGATATTTAGGAATATTAAATAAAGGGATATTTTGAATTTCTAAAAAAAAAAAAAAAAACTCTTTTCAAAGAACAGTGAAATTTTAAAACAAAAGTAAACTTTCTCCACGCGCTCTTCATTTAATTAGCGGATTGATCAACCATTGTTGGATGAATACGCGTGAGGAAATAGGAGTTATAGAATTATAGTTTAAAATAATTAGATAATTGGTAAATAAAAAAAAAAAAAAAATAAAAAAAGAAAAACAAATTTTTTTTTTCTAGTTTAAATAAATAAATAATTCATAATTAAAAATAAAAATTGTAATTCAAATAACTAAACAATGGGTAATTAAAAATTAAAATTAGAGTTTAAAATGGATAGAGAATTTTAATTAAAAATCATAATGGCAGTTCAAAGAAAAAAGATAATGGTAATGAAAATTATACACAAATTATAATTTAAAATGAATAGATAATTTTAATAAACATACGCGAATTGTAGATTAAATAAAAAGCATTAAAAAAAAAAAAAAAAAAGCGTTTCTACATATATTTTGAATGGGTCGCACATATAAAATTTTTGAGAGAGACGAACTTTCGAAGGTAACGCTAGAACGCGGGAATAAACATGATATAATAATAAAATACAATGGTAGAACAAAAGGACACTAACCGCATTTTAATTAATCCGTGGGGTAAATGAATCCTTGCGTAATCCATAGGAGTCGCGAAACACAGACAATCACACACTGCTACGCGCACATCCCGTCGTCCTAAACACTTTACACAACATGGCGGAAACGTAGACGAGAAAATTTGTATCATTTTGCCAAAACGACATCTTCAAAAATTTGTACAGCTAATTGGCCATGGGAAGTTACACGAAGAAATGCCCGTATTAGCCGCAGGCCAGAAAGGGGACCGCTTTCCAGGGAAAATGACACAATGGCAGAAGGACATGTTGACCTTGTATACCACTACTTGATTTTCTCTGGGGACTAGATTTTTCTGTTTGAACAGGGAATTTAGATGCTAGAATATATGTTACACAAAAGGAGAAATGAATTAATTCAGGAGACTTTGCATTCAATTACAGGGGATATAAGAAAAGAAAATGTACATTTTGGTATTCAAGTATGGGATTTGAATTGAGTTAGGTGGTTTTTGAGAGAAAATTCGTAATTTTGTAGGCATTGAGAGAATTTCAGTGAGTGATAAGATTTACAAAAAATTTAAGTATGGTTTCATTAAGTGGGAAAGTGAATAATGTAAGGAATTCGGGAAATTCCGTATCCAAGTATAAGATTTGGATTAAATCAGGGGATATGTGAAAGAAAATGTATAATTATGGATAGTGTAATATAGAATCGCAGGGGAGTTATAAGATTTTCAGTAGGATAATAATTAAATGATTACATGGGTTTTTTTTTCTGTCATCTCAGTTTGTAGGAAAATTTTAAAGTATTGTGCGGAAATTTTTGAACCTATATAAGTCTTATTTTGATAGTATTTGAGAGGATAGTGTAATTGTTTAAGTATTTTATTATAAATATGTACATGAGTTATATTTATGGCATGTCCGGTTCAGAACACATGATGGATTGGATGTTAGATAAGAAGTGTATATAATGTAAAAAAAAAAATATATATATATATATATATATATACATAAGGTAGAGAAATGTAAAATAAATAAATAGTAGGAATTTGAAAAATTTAAGTTTGAAGAGAGTAGCAAATTTAAGTAAAAAATGTATATAGTATATGGAAGGATTTAAAGTAGATAAAGTGTAGAAATTTCAATGGGGCAATTTTTGAGAGTGTTAACAAATTTAAAAGGAGTTTGAAGAAAAAAAAAAGAGAGTTTTTTTTTGTAATGTTTCGTGTGCCGGGTGACAAATTAAAATTATAGAAATTGAATTTATAAAAAAATGATACTTAAGGGAGTTTTAAGAGAAGAGAGTATTTTAATAAGCTTGAGTGTAATGTATATGTATTGATTGTCCTAAACAAAACATGAGACAGCGTACAGATCCGGTTGCCTAACGATTCTCAAATGGTCAGCAATTCCTGTTGATCAGCGATTCCGAGTGCTCAACGATTCCTGGTGCACAAAGATTATCATTTGGTCAGCGACTCCAGCAGTTCAGCGCCTTACAGTTCAGCGAATTCCAGTTAGACAGCGGTCCAATCCTTCAGCGAGTTCCAGCAGTTCATCGCCTTACAGTTCAGCGAATTCCAGTTAGACAGCGATCCAGTTCTGCAACGAGTTCCAGCAGTGGAGCGATTTACATTTCAGCGGTTTCCAAGTGTGCAGTGATATCAGTGTTTTTTTTTTCCAAAGGAAAGATATTTTACACTTTCCACCATAACTACAAGGGGACAAAGTGATATTATTAGGGACCATATGCGTAAGTCCCTGATCCCAACAAATATCCAATTGACGGTCAAAGTGACTTTGGTTATCATATGTGAACAATTTTACAGATATACACCTTGAACTTGTGTGGAACTATATTGTTTAAAAAAAAAAAAAAAAAAAAAAAAAAAAAGACATATCACCAGTGGACGAACTTGTGCTTACATGAATAGACTTTTAATCGACATTAAGTACAACTGAACGACACAGATATCGTCATTTGCAGACACATTGAGAATTGTATTTTTGTATAGTATTTTCGTGTTCTTTTGATGGCATATAAGAGTATATATATGATAATATGATTTGTGTATATGTGTATATAGTGCATTTTTACAGTAGATACAGATGAGAGCAAGACGAGTTGTTGGACTACACAGTGGACACGCCTGCAGCAACTATGAGCTGGCACTTTGTAATTGGCTTTTTTCCCACCAAATTTTGGGGGGGGAAGAAGGGTAATTGTTATATTGTAATTTTCAATTCCCAATATAACATTGCTCTTTTGAAAGAGGAAGTGGACCTAAGAAGACGGTCCCTCTTGAAGTGAGGCAATTTTTGTAACATTCCCTCGAACGCAGCTGCACCGGACATTCATTTCGAAAAGAGAGGGTGCTTCTCAAGTTCATGTCAGCGTTAGGTGTTACAACAAACGGAAGGGGTTGAACTTCTTGACCCCAGAGTCAATTAATATCACTCGAACCTTGGGAAAATTCTCGTGAGAACTTTCAACGATTTTAAAACTGGAGACTGCATATCTCATATTTCAGGGGGGCCTTGACCAATAATATAGCCTGAAGGGCGTAGCCCTTAATTTACTTAGCCAATTATGGACAGGGGCGCCTTGTTAAGGGGGTAGAGACAGAGAGCAACTTTGGACTTTAAGTTTTTGAAATCGAGGACTTGAATTTTGGAGTGAAAAGAAGAGGTCGCAAGAGCGACGGATCTCGGAGAGAGCGAGCCCACGGGACAGAGCCGGAGCGCGCGGTCATAAAGTCCGACATCGGCAAAGATGATCGAGGTAGGACAATTCTACACATATTTTTGCACTTTGATTATTATTATCTCTCTGACCCTCCTAAATAAGGTTAACCTGGGCCATTAAGACGTAGGCTAGTAAGAATAGTGAGTTAATGCACATTAATAGGTTAATAATTGTAATGCTCATATTATGATCATAGAATGAGGAGATTTGATTGTCTTAATGTACTACACTAAAGATGTTGGTATATGAAATTTACCAGATGTTAATAGTTATTAAATAAGGTTTGTCTTAATGAAATAAATTCTTTGTTATTGTTTAAAATTAAGCCTCTTCATTTTAATTACTGGTATTATGTATTTCTTTATTTACTCCACTTTACGAGATCGGTCTATATAGCGCCAATACCTGGCGTGTGACGACTCACATATCAGTGCCGCCCACATCAGATAATTTTGTTACATTAGTTAGCCCCTGCTCGTTACGCTCGCCAACCTCGAGGAGCTCTTCAGCTTTTTTCTGGTGACCTACCAGCAGCTCTTTTGATTTTTATTCCTACTACGATAAGATTGTTTTGGTTTTGGTAAGGAAACAAATTTGAGCTGTATTAATAACTACGTAAATATTTAATTCGAGATTTAACTGATTGTAATCAGTTTTCTTAATTCATTTGTTTAATTATTTATAAGAATCAACAACATTGATTGTTTATAAGAATCAATGAAGACATACAATTGTTAACTGAATTAACAGTTATGTTTTCATCGTAATTCTTCCTGGCAACCATAGTTACAAAACGGCGTATCATTGGCATGTAAGACATGTCATAAAATAAGGCATATCATTGACATTTCTCCCAGCACCAATCACAGAGATGTTGGAAGTTGGCTCGACAATCATTCTTTGCACAAATCTTTGACTATACTGGCCATTACTGGCATTGCTAAATTTCATTAATTAATATTAAATTAACTAAAGCATAAATCAAATTTATAAGCTCGTCTTGCACATTTACGAATTCATGTCAGGAGTATAATTAAAATTTCAGAGCTGTACACTTTGGCATCTGTTGTTCACTTTCCAGGGACAAATTTTTTCTTTTTTCTTTTAAATATACAGAAAAATAATCTTGTTTAGGAGCCATCAGATTGCTATAAATTGAACTCTGCATATCGCAAAGCGTGCTTAAATTATATTTATATTGTTTTACATATTTTAAATATTGATTTCAATATTTCGAAATTCTATGGCAGAAAAATGTCATGTTTCTTTTAGAAATTTTATTCAGAGCATGTCATAACGCATACGCTTTCATTACAGTATCCGACTCTAATAGAAAAGGACTAGAAATGTTTTCTTTCAGGTCATGAACAAATTTTATTCTTAAGAGTCATATTTAGCACAAAACAGCAAACCGTAAAGGATCTTCCGAAGTTATATACCGTCTTGAATTCACATGGAAGTCGAAAAACATTTTCTTTGATCAGTGTGACATAAAAGAATTGTTGCAGTCCTAGAGAGTCTTTTTCTTCCTTCTTCTTTTGAAAATGGAATTGAATATTTCAAAATTATTTTAGGCTTTTCCCGTTAATTCAGGTTTTTACTTATGTCATCCAGAAGTTTGTAAAAAATCAAATTGGGCAAAGAGAAAAAATTCCTACCTTGTGTCAGGCATTTAAGATTATTATCAAGATATAACCTGTCAAAGTCTGTTATAAGATGAGGTAAAATTGCAAAATATTTCCTCCCATGTGCAGTCCATAAAGCTGCAAAAGACTTTCATTCGCCCCTCTGCAGCATTTACACTCATAATATTCACAGATACATGCGATCAGCGCAATTATCCTATTCAATATTATTATTTCTCATAAGACTCATTATCGAAACATCCTTTTGCAGAAAGTAGGAGACGGCTAGTCGAGAACGGCTAGTCCTAGTGTAATGGGGTTGGTCTTATTCTTTTCGTCGTTAAAAATTACGTATTAAATCAGCATTTAATGGATATATTTGAGTATACCCAGTTCTTTAGTTTAGATTTGGACGATTTTTGCGGGCCATTCTGCAAAAAAAGGCAGGTTATTTTTTTCCGAATCGTACCAAAATCTAATCAGCACCAGAGTAAACCAGAAATGACTCATCTACCGAATTTTGTGAAATTCGGTCCATTAGTTATTCAGTTAGAGTGGATACAAGCTTTTGCGGGCCATTTCGCAAAAATAGGCGGGTTCTTTTATCCCGAATCGTACTCAAAACTAATCAGCACCAGACTCGCCTACAAGTAACTTACCTACCAAATTTTGTAAAATTCGGTCCATTAGTTTTTAGTTACAGAGGACACAAAATCTGCACAGACAGACAGACACACAGACAGACAGACAGACAGACAGACACACACACAGACGTCACGCTAAAAATGGTTTTTTCGTATTCTAGAGGTCTCGAAACGTGTAGATCCGTCGAAAACTCGAGTTGTGATTTTTTCGAGTTTGTCGCCAAGTCGGCGACATTCCGCCAGATTCGTCGGCAAAATCTCGCCAAGAGTTCTGGATAGAGAAATAAGTTATTCTTATAGCAGATAAATGACTATTGGCGTTCAAATACAGAAGTATTACTCAAAGTATCTTTTTTCATGAATGGAACAAGCTAGATCCACGAGAATGATGTCTCCAAATTCATCGCGTGGTATCACATATGAAAAGTGAAAATGTTTCTCAATAGGAAATATTTTTTTTTTTACTTTATATGACTTTTTGATAATTTTTTTGAAAAATGTGCAATATCTCGGGAACGGTTCATGTTAGCGTTCTAAAATTTATGTCAATCGTTTTCTAATGAAACATTACATAAGAAATGTCTGTTTGCGTAACTTTATTAGATGTTTTGATTTTTTGGAGATTTTTTCAAAATTTCACTCGAAAATTTAGGGGGTTCTGAACATTCGATTGCCTTTAAAAACAGCAGGCTTCCAGTGTTTACGGATTGTAATTTTCGTACCGAATTTCGTTCGAATCGGTCAGTTCGTTCGTCAGTTATCGTCTCCACAGACTCACTGACACACACACACAGACATCACTTCAAAAATGTTCGATTCGTGATCAGGCATGCTTGAAACGTGGTCTCCCGTCGAAAACTCGAATTCGAATTTTCAACCACATCACAATACTTTCCTTATATATTATGTATGTATAAGGAAAGTAAAAATGCATGGGACAGTTTTGTTCTCCCTTTCCAGCTCTATGCAAAAGAAATTAAACAAGAAAGATCAACCATGCATAAAGTATTGATTATTAAACACTTTCCAACTGAAATGCAATTTTATTTAAACATCTCTAAAATGCGATACATTCAGCAGCGATATTTTTTTAATTATCACAGAACTACAATAATTTATTTTACTTGAAAACTTCAAACTTCATCG
Organism: Amaurobius ferox; assembly: GCA_951213105.1. Taxonomy (NCBI): domain Eukaryota; kingdom Metazoa; phylum Arthropoda; class Arachnida; order Araneae; family Amaurobiidae; genus Amaurobius; species Amaurobius ferox. Next base: position 58,152,940 of record OX578144.1, read on the forward strand.
AAAAAAATTAACTTTATTTAGACGACGTCATCGAAATATAAATCGTTTGGCTCTCTATGTAAGAGCAGTGAATATTTCATTCATACCCTTTTAATCCAGACTCCAGAGTTAAATAATTTTGCGTGAAAAAATTCAGCAATTTTTACATAACTCATAATGAAATCACTTGTTTACATTTTGCATCCCGTAAAATTAGACTTCGTTGTAGAAATGATCAAAGTTTGATAATCATTTAAACACGAAAATATTATAATTGCGTTGGCGATTCACAGAAACTATGCAAAAATAAAGCAGTTTTAGGACGGATGCAACACTAAATATAAATGTAAAAGAACTTTAAAAATTATGATTTTTACTCTGGGATGTGTGAAACAAATAAAATCTGGGAAAATGTTAAACAAATAATTAAATATGCTAAAATACAGGGTATCCCAAAAAGATTGAAACGCGCTTTAATTCTTTTCCTGTTTGAGATAAGTGGGCAACCTAAATTGCAAAAATGTTGAAAGTAAGGTAGAAATAAGACTACGTTAATGAAATATTCCTCCCATTAATTTCCAAAAAGTTACACTTTTTAAATTTCTATACGACCCCTTAGACAAATTTGTTCATTCAGAAAATTTTTATTTTTAATGCATCAAGATCATTAAAAAAAACCCGCATATCTGTATCTTTAAAATTGAGCGAGTTACATTTAATTAAAAATTCAACATTACAAATGGGGACCATGTATCAAATTAGAAATGTAAATTTGCGACATATCACAAAAAATATAAAACTGGATGATAATACGCAACCGCGTAGTGAGTACCACTGCTTTATATGATCTCTGTCTGTGTAAAGCTTTATTTAGATGCATTTGTGATAATAAATTTTGACACATATTAACGTATTTTTGATCTAAACAATTTCCATCGTCAATTTGTTTATGATCCCTATTTTCACTGATGAAACAGCCTTTCACATGGTACGGAAAAGTGGCATAAGTCAGATTTTTTCCTTTATCATAATTCAGTTGATTTTAAAGATACAGATATGCGGGTTTTTTTTTAATGATCTTGTTACATTAAAAATAAAAATTTTCTGATTGACCAAATTTGTCTATAGGGGTCGTATAAAAATTTAGAAAGTGTAACTTTTTGAAAATTAATTAGAGGACTATTTCATTAATGTAGTTTTATTTCCTACCTTACTTTCAACATTTTTGCAATTTACATTGCCCACTTATCTCCAACAGGTAAAGAATTAAAGCGCGCTTCAATCTTTTTGGGACACCCTGTATATTAAGTAGTTGTTTTTCATGTAATTTTTGACAGCACAGCAAATAAGACTGGCTCCAAGACTCTGTGATAAACCATTATCGAGATATTTCAGTTTTTTGAAGTTTTGAACACCTGAAGACTTTAAAGTGCATTAAGTTGCCAAATGAAACGACCATGCATTAAAAACTGCAAATTGGATATAATATCAGAAAAGTATTTATGTTATTGTCTGCAATTAAACTCAAACCATCAAGAAATACAAAAAAAATCTGATGTGGGCAACACATGACTTTCCTTATATAATGTAATGAATTTACTACTTTTACAGTAAAAAAAAATAGGTTTTTCTTATAGTAGATACTTATATTCTTTCAAAGATACTGAATGTTCGTGAATTAGTCGTCATTTTCATTGATTTAGCGTCATTTTTATCCATTTGGCGAGATTTCCGTTAATTTGGCAACATTTCAAAAAGTCGCCAAATTGGCGACATTCCGCCAAATTCGTCGCCAAAATCTCGCCAAGCGTTATGCACTAAGAAATAAGTTATTCTTACAGCAGATAGATGACTATTGACGTTCAAATACAAAAGTATTACTCAAAGTATCTTTTTTCATGAATGAAACGAGCTATAGATCCACGAGAATGATGTCACCCAATTTATCGCATGGTATTACATATGAAAAGTGAACATGTTTCTCAATAGGAAATATCTTTTTTTATTTTATATGATTTTTGATAATTTTTTTGAAAAATGCACAATATCTCGGGAACGGTTCATGTTAGCGTTCTAAAATTTATGTCAATCGTTTTCTAATGAAAAATTACATAAGAAATGTCTAATTGCGTAACTTTATTAGTGGTTTTGATTTTTTGACGATTTTTTCAAAATTTCATTCGAAAATTTAGGGGGGTTCTGAACATTCGATTGCGTATAAAAACAATAGGCTTCCAGTGTTTACGAATTGTGATTTTTGTACCAAATTTGGTTTGAATCGGTCCATTCGTTCGTCAGTTATCGTCTCCACAGACTCACTGACACACACACACACACACACACACACGCACACACACATACACACACATACACACACACAGACATCACTTCAAAAATGTTTGATTCGTGATCAGGGATGCTTGAAACGTGCTCTCTCGTCGAAAACTCGAATTCGAATTTTCGACCCCGTCACAATACTTTCCTTATACATTATGTATATAAGGAAAGTAACAAACCGTCATATAAGAAATTCTTTGCATTTGAAAAGCAATCACATATTTCGAGAGATGAAAACTTATTTCAACGTTACTCTGATAATGAACTCGCAATTTTATCATATACTAGTGACAGAGAAATCATACCTCCTGAAAAACCAAGGAAAAAATTTAAATTCAAACGAGAACACCCCTCAACATTCAATAATTCTCCCCAAATTGAGACTTGACTATAAAATTGAAAAAAATCTGATGTGGGCAACACATGACTTTCCTTATATAATGAAATGAATTTATTACTTTTACAGTAAAATAAATAGGTTTTTCTTCTAGTAGATACTAATATCCTTTCCAAGATATTGACTTTTCGACAATTAGTCGTCATTTTCATTGATTATCGTCATTTTTATCCATTTGGCGAGATTTTCGTTAATTTGGCAACATTTCAAAAAGTCGCCAAGTTGGCGACATTCCGCCAATTTCGTCGCCAAAATCTCGCCAAGCGTTATGAACGAATAAATAAGTTATTCTTACAGCAGATAAATTGGCGTTCAAATGCAAAAGTATTACTCTATATCTATATTAAGTATCTTTTTTCATGAATGGAACGAGCTAGATCCACGAGAATGATGTCACCCAATTTATCGCATGATATTATATATGAAAAGTGAACATGTTTCTCAATAGGAAATATTTTTTTTCTATTTTATTTGACTTTTTGATAATTTTTTTGAAAAATGTGCGATATCTCGAGAACGGTTCATGTTAGCGTTCTAAAATTTATGTCAATCGTTTTCTAATGAAAAATTACATAAGGAATGTCTATTTACGTAACTTTATTATTGGTTTTGATTTTTTGACGATTTTTTCAAAATTTCATTCGAAAATTTAGGGGGGTTCTGAACATTCGATTGCGTATAAAAACAATAGGCTTCCAGTGTTTACGAATTGTGATTTTTGTACCAAATTTGGTTTGAATCGGTCCATTCGTTCGTCAGTTATCGTCTCCACAGACTCACTGACACACACACACACACACACACACACACACACACACACACACACACACGCACACACACATACACACACATACACACACACAGACATCACTTCAAAAATGTTTGATTCGTGATCAGGGATGCTTGAAACGTGCTCTCCCGTCGAAAACTCGAATTCGAATTTTCGACCCCGTCACAATACTTTCCTTATACATTATGTATATAAGGAAAGTAATAGGAAAAATAATTTGAATTTGTGGGGAAAGACGTGTGCTGTACACATCAGATTTTTTACTTTGTTTGAAATGTGGACTCAAGATTTTGAAGATTTTTAGTACCACCATTAAAACCGTTTTAACTACGAAATTTCCCCAAAGCCTTATTCAAGAGTTCGTGAAAAATGAGATACAATATTGGAAAATGTTTCATGTAGCACTCGTTATTAAGACTGTTATCGAGTTATACAAGGTAGGATCAAAAAGTTAGGAGTCTGTGCTGATATCTCCAATCCTGATTGGAGGAAAGGGGAACTATTTTACCTTGGCGTAGAGGCACATGTGACATGAGATGTGAAAAGGAAGAAGCAGGTCCGCTGTGCAGGGTTTTTCCAGACAATGCGTGTCAGTGAACTGCAGTCGTTCGCGTTCGTCGAAAATGGAAATGGCGTTTGATAAACCACGTGCGAATATCAAATTCTGCCAGCGTTGGGGGAAATCGCTGACAGAACATTGCATCTGCTTCAGCAGTTGCAATGTTCTGTAAAGTACACTGAAATACAGTACACTAAATAAAGTACACTAAAATTACACTGAAATTTGGCCTGTTTCTGGATGCCAACATGTAAAGCTATTTTGAAGTACCGAATTCACTTATATATTGCACAAATATAGTTTGATAATTGGAAATATTGCTAACATCTGCTAAGGAATATACTCTATTGTTTTAAAATATGATAATTAATAATTCATCAATTTGGAGCATTTTAGCCAATTTAGCACCATGTCAGAAAAGTTGGCAACGTGCCGGCATTTTGTCAAATAAATCGCCAATTATTACATGTTTGATGATACCCATTTTTATGTAATTTTTTAGATAAATGCTTTTGAAGAATGAACAATATCTCGAGAACGGTTCAAGCTAGCTTACTAAATTTTGTCATTCGTTTTAGAATAAAAAATTACGTATAAATAAAATGATTATATATTTACTATTAAATGTCTCGATCTTTTATGTTTTTTCAAACATTCATTAAAATATTAGATTTTTCGAACGTTCGATGGCGGTTAAAAACTATAGAATTCATTTTCACGGATCATAATAATCGTACCAAATGACATTCGAAATGCTCCATTCGTTTGCGAGATGTCCAATCCACAGACACACGGACATGCATGCACGCACACATACATGCACAAACACAGCCATCACCTCAAAAACGTTTGATTTGAGTTCAAGATGCTTGAAACGTGCTTTTCCGTCGATTAAAACTCTAATTTTCGAAACCATCACAATACTTTCCCTATACATTACTATGTATGTAGGGAAATTAATAAAGGGGTATGTAGAACAAAGAAGCACACCTGTCAGTGCCAATCAGAGTGTGTTTTATTCTTTATCGATATAGATCACAACATAAATGAAACCGGATAATATGAAATTGGAATGTATGAGAAAATCGAGTGTAACCTCTTATGTAAAATATTCTTAACAAATAATCTCCCATTCTTTTTTCCCAAAGTAGAATATTTTATTTACAATTTGTCATCTCTTACGGTGATTTCATGCCGCTTCAGTGATTATTCAGTGGTGCTTTTACTATTCTACCCACCAGTGAAGAATGAATGGCCGTGCCACTTATGACAACCTAAACCGCATGTTAACAAGACAGGTTAGCAACATTTACAGACACGTTGGATGTCCCCGTTGATGTCTCACCGGATCTTTACGCCAGTAAGCGTGCACGGGATATTGAACAACTCAACCCCATCCTGGGAAAATTCTTAATGGGTTTTCGGATTTGCGTGATAAAATCTTTAGAGTTTCTCATAGTGTGCGTCAATTTTTTTTCCAGACTGGTTTAATATGTTTGAATTTCTTTTAAATAGGAATAAAACTGAATGTGTTAATTAAAAAATCTGATGTGGGCAGCACATGACTTTCCCTGCAGACTTATATCCACGTCCACGTTATTTTATTTAAATTTAATTCACTTTTAATTCGATTTCCGTTCTCATTTGATAACTGGACTTGTTTTCAAAGGTGGCGTAGAGAAAATACGAAAAAACTGAAATATCTCGAGAACGGCTAGTCCTAGTGTAATGGGGTTGATCTTATTCTTCTCTTCGTTAACATTTACGTATTAAACAAGTATTTAATGAATATATTTGAGCATGCGTAGTTTTTAATTTTGGAGATTTTTGAGGGCCATTTTGCAAAACAAAGGCAGGTTATTTTTTCCGAATCGTACTAAAATCCAATCAGCACCAGGGTGACCCACAAGCGACTTATCTACCGAATTTTGTGAAATTCAGTCTATTAGTTTTTTAGCTAGAGTGGATACAAACTTTTGCGGGCCATTTCGCAAAAAACAGCGGGTTCTTTTATCCCGAGTCGTACCCAAAACCAATAAGCACCAGATTCGCCCACAAGTGACTGACCAACCAAATTTTAAGAAATTCGTATTAGTTTTTTAGTTAGAGTGGATACAAAATCTGCACAGACAGACAGACAGACACACACACACAGACGTCACGCTAAAAATGGTTTTTTCGTATTCTAGAGGTCTCGAAACGTGTAGATCCGTCGAAAACTCGAGTTGCGATTTTCGTCATGATTCCAATACTTTCTCTATACATTACCATGTATTGCAGGGAAAGTAACAAAAAAGTGTCAGATAGGAGGCTGAAGTTTCATCACCGGGCCTAAATCCGCCGTGCTGCCCGTGTGAGCATTTATGGCTATTTTTAAAGCAGTAAACAGTGGTGATGGGGAGTTAGTTACCTTACTTTAGCCTTGTAGGAATAATTAATTAGCGCATTAGAAAAATTTCTATTTTATTCCTGAGTGAGCTCTTGTACTCTAAAGTTCTGCATTTTGCTAATAAGAGTACGCATAGTTTTAAACTTAAAATATCTTATATTAGTTCATAAGTTACGGTATTATTTTTACTTCGGTTGTTCGATTAGGTTACTGCAGCAACCATCTCATTGAAGCAGCAAAAGTTCCAAATTTCGTACCCTTTAATAAAGTATTTCTAAACCTTTTCACTTTCCCTGTGTTGTGACAAATCACAACACTTCTATTTATTATTCAAAAATTAACATTTTTTTTTATAAATCATTAAATATTTTTATTTTCAATTCAGCAAAATAGAATTCTCATTCCATATATATTTACCATGGCAATTATATTTTTTATACACCAAATTCTATACATAACTTTGTATTCATAATGCACTCAGATCTAAAATTCATCAAATAAAATTAATATAGCAAAGACGAGGAATAGGGCTAGAACTAGGGGTGCCTAGGCACCCCTGCCTAAAAAAAAACACCAACACACTCAACGAATTTCCAGGAGAGGGAGCCAACGCAGGGAAAAATCCCGCCCAAACTTTTCAGACAAGTTCGAAGAGCAAGGTCACGAAAGGGGAGGTTCAGATCAAGTGATCCATACCAGGAGACGCTCTCAATCCGAAACGAAGATTGGTCAATTGACAGAAGAGTGCGCTGCGACCATGCTCAAGTCGAAAGCATTCACGACCAGACGAGAATAAAAGATGTGTAATTTGAATAGCAGCGTACTTACAATTAAATTTAGAAAAATGGTGCAATTGACTTATTAATGAAATAAAAAAAATAACAGCAATTCTGAATAAGATAATTTAGAATATCGTAATTTAGAATAAATAAAATTAAAAATAAAAATATTTAATGATTTATAAAAAAATGTTAATTTTTGAATAAAAAATAAAAGCGTTGTGATTTGTCACAACACCCTGTAATAAATGGTACTGTATAGGGGAAGTACTGGAATCATACCGAAAATCGCAACTCGAGTTTTCGAAGGATCTACAAGTTTTGAGATCTCTAAAATACGAAAAAACTATTTTTAGAGTGTCGTCTGTGTGTGCGTGTAAGTCTGTCTGTAGATTGTGTATCCACTCTAACTCAAAAACTAATTGACCTAATTTCATAAAGTTTTATAGATAAGTCACTTGTGGGGGACGCTGGTGCTGATTAGATTTTTTAGTACAATTCGGGAAAAAAACTGCCTTTTTTTGCGAAATGGACACAAAAAATGTATGTGTCCACTCTTGCTAAAAAAAACTAATAGACCAAATGTCACAAAATTTGGCAGCTAAGTCACTTGTGGGATACCCTACAGCTGATTAGATTTTGGTACGATTCGGAAAAAAGGAAACTGCCTGTTTTTGCGAAATGGCCCGCACAAATCGTCGAAATCTAAAATAAAACATTATATAAGTTCGAATATATCAATTAAATGATTGATTCATACATAATTTTTGACGATGAAAGAATAAGGCATAAGACCAACCCCATTACTAGACGTTCTTAAGATATTTAATTTTTTTCTGTATGTTCGCCACGCCACTTTTGAAAATAAGTCCAGTTACCAAATGAAAACGAAACCTGAAGTAACAGTGCAAATTTAATGTAATACAAAATAATGTTGGGTGTCATTTTGCGCAATAAACTCGATTTAATGAATTGTTGAAGAAATAAAGAGAACGTGAAAATGAGTCTGCAGAGAAAGTCATGTGCTGTCCACAACAGATGTTTTTTTACCTGTGGCCCATTTCTGAATTTTATTTACATCTATGCCCCTTTTCCTTAAGAGCAGGTTTAAAACTTTAACCCTCATGGACAACCCTCCGTCGGCCCGCCACCCCTCTTCCGTGCTGTAGATTTTACTTTCCAGACGCGGGACATATTTTATATTATAAAGTGTTAACATTTATTTGTTTATTTAATCAATTATATAGCTGTATAGGCAAAAATCCTATTTTAAATACAGATATATAAATTTACTAGCAACGACGGTACATGGTTTGCATAATTTCACGGGAAACAAGTAGTATAACACTTGTAATAAATGAGACTTGCGCACATAACCCTAATGACAAACGTAACTTTGGAGAAGCCCCCTTCAAACATAAATTTAGAATTTTATTCAGTCGCTTTATAAGGAGCGGTTGAAGTGACCTTTCTGTGCAATTGGTTGATCTGTCGGAAAAGTCTAATAATTTAGACTTCTTGAATCGATGACATAAGTAAAAGTCTACATTATTTTCAATGTTTCAGTAAGATATTACAGAAATGTAATTTCGTGACCATTCAGAAGTCTCCGTGGCATTCCAATGTTATAATTTTTATTCATAGTCCCCCGAGAAATACTCCATGACCCCCTGGGGACCATATACATATCGCCCACGTTGGGAACCGCTGCGTTAATGTACTGCATCTTCCCAGATCCTTTATTCTTACAGTTTGATTTTCTGGTAAAAAAGGATAATGGAAGCTGTACAGAAAGCCTTTAAAGCGATAACATCTAAAGCAATGAGCCTTAAATTTTCAACTATTTCTTAAAGGATAGTTCTAGAACACGATTTGGAGAATGTAAGGATAATTTGAAATATAGAAACTATCATCTCAGTAGCTAAATGACTAAAGCATCATCAGCCGTAGTCGAAGACTGGTTGTTCGAAACACGGCTGGGACATGAGTTCTATCAAGTATAATGTTTTTACTTTCCTTATACACATAATGTATAAGGAAAGTATTGTGACGGGATCGAGAATTCGAATTCGAGTTTTCGACCGGAGAGCACGTTGCAAGCATCCCTGATCACGAATCAAACATTTTTGAAGTGATAACTGTGTGTGTGTGTGTGTGTGTCAGTGAGCCTGTGGAGACAATAACTGACGAACGAATGGACCGATTCGAACAAAATTTGGTACAAAAATCATAATCCGTAAACACTGGAAGCCTATTGTTTTCATATGCAATCGAATGTTCAGAACCCACCTAAATTTTCGAGTGAAATTTTGAAAATATCGTCAAAAATAAGAACCTCTAATAAAGTTACGCAAATAGACATTTCTTATGTAATTTTTCATTTGAAAACGATTGGCATAAATTTTAGAACGCTAAGATAAACCGTTCTCGAGATATTGCACATTTTTCAAAAAAGTTATTAAAAAGTCATATAAAATAAAAAAAAAATATTTCCTATTAAGAAACATGTTCACTTTTCATATGTAATACTATGCGATAAAGTTGGTAACATCATTCTCGTACATCTAGCTCGTTCCATTCATGAAAAAAGATACTTTGTGTAATACTTTTGTATTTGAACGCCAATAGTCTTTTATCTGCTGTAAGAATAACTTATTTCTCCGTTCATAACGCTTGGCGAGATTTTGGCGACGTATTTGGAAGAATATCTCCAACTTGGCGACATTTTTAATTGTTGCCACATTAACAAAAATCTCGTCAAATGGATAAAAATGACGCGAAATCAATGAAAATAACGACTAATTGAAGAAAATTCAATATCTTGGAATGAATATAAGTATCTACTATAAGAATAACATTTTTTTAACTGTAAATCTAGTAAATTCATTGCATTATATAAGGAAACAAATCAGTCAGAATGAATACACGAATCATGAATAAGCGAATCAGTCAGAAAAAATTAGTATATATATATATATATATATATATATATATATATATATATATATATATAATGTCCAGTGCTATCGGTTTCCAATGGCTATTTCCTCAACCGTTAGTCACAGAGATATACTTCCAATTGTAAAAATGTTTTAAATTTTAAAATCTATTATCTTTTGAATTTTAAAATCTATTATTTTACCATACTTAAGAATATATGTAGACGTTTTCAATAGTATAAAGTATCTAGGTATGAGATGTTTATAAAAACTTTACACTTTGCATAAGAAATAAACGTTCTTAGGAATACAGGATGAAAATGCCCCGCACATTGTATTTAACTGAGTATTAAATAGGATAAGTTAAATATTTTTTTAAATAATCCCCCAAAATAGATTTCTATTAAAATGTCACTTGTGAAAAAAAATTGCATGATTTAAATCAGTGACATGAACAAAAATGACCGCGGAGTAACAAAAAAATCGAAGCCAAGTTAAGAAGATTAAATTCTCAAGTCGCTTAGAGATGCAGCTTGAATCTGACACATTTAATCTTAGATGAAATTAACTGACGTGAAAATGACACAGTCTTACATATAAGTAATTTCTCAATATCTATTGCAGCAGCTCATACTCGCTTTTACAATATTCAGCATTGAAGTTGTATTACTCAAGCAACTTCTGCATAACACATAAACTTTCAAAACAAACTGTGGTGAACAAAGAGAAGCATTTAATTGAAGTTTATTTCTTCTATAAATATAATTGTATTTTGTGGATTAAATGATTATTCTTAATTAATAGTGGTCGTGAATCGTAGTATTCGTAGCTTTTTATCGTGGCCCCAATAACCCACCATTACCTCTTTGCAAGAGTTCTTAAACAAAATCATTAAATTAAAACACTACATATTAAATGCCACATTTTTAACCTTTTAAATAAATATTATTTATTCACACATATTATTGTTTTCCCGGCCGTCCAAACAGTTACCTTACACCTTTCTGGTAGGTCGGACGGTCTGGGTCTCAACAACAACACATATTATTGTTATGATTAAAATTACATTAATTTAAAAAAAACGCTTACGGAGGAGAAAAGCACCGTGTTAGACCAGGTCCTTAACATTATTACAAAGATCAAAAATTGATCTAATATGACGACTGACACATACCTCTGTACTTTGGGTCTGTAGCTCAGCATGACTGTGACTACCCCCTTTGCCGATTCTTGTTCTGGCATTTGGAGTCAACTTTGTCTTTTTCTATAACAATTTAATATTTAAAATAGCGTCTCCCTATTTGAAAATCAACACTCTCCCTATTTGAAAATCAACACTATTTCTTATAATATGAGTCGGACGGTCTGGGTTTTCAACTATTTCTTATAACAACACTGTTCGAATTTTATGATCGCCCTCCCTCTCTTCACAACAATCATTCTGATCACGATTCTCTCTCGTCGCTTTTGGATAGTCATTGCTTGAATATTCATTGAAATATCTCCTAGTTGCCACATCATTTTGCCTGAGGTCCAGATACGCCCTCCGTTTTCTCATTGGTTGCTCCTCCGTGCTATGTAGCATCATTGCGTCAATGGTTACTTGATTTTTCAACGAAGTTCGGTTTAAGTCTTGGCCCTAAGAGATCTTTTCCCCAACCATACCTGCAATTTGTCTGACGTTAATTTATTGAGTCATGACCTTCCGGCCCAAGACTGTCATAAAACAACGCCTACAACTCTGCGCTTTGTTTTGTCGTAAATAGACGTAAATATCAAAACTGCATAAATTGCCTCCTGGTCTCACACAAACCAATATATTTTTACTTTCCCTACAATGCATAGTACATGTAAAGGGTATATGCATTCTGATAGAGGGCATGTGTATAAGATAAGAATGTATATGGGTGATTTGATGAAGTTTATATGTATTCTGATAGAGGTCATGTGTATAAGAATGTATATGGGTGATTTGATGAAGAGTATATGTATTCCATCAGAATACACAGTTATACCAAGTATTCTGATTGGGTCAAAAATCCGAATCCCAAATTTTGATTGATTTAACCATTTTGGGTGTCCATAAATGTGAACCACCAACCATTTTTCAGTGATCTCTGTCTGTAAGTCTGTGGAGATGATATCTCTCGAACAAAGGGAGCAAATTGAACGAAATTTTGTGTACTATTAATTCAACCGTGAAACGTAAGAGATTAGTTTTGGAGGTGAACGGACCAGGGGAAGTCCATAAATTGTTCTAACAGTTTTTATCGAAAATCTTAAAAACGTTATAAAATATTTACGTTGAAAGATGTTACTAAATAAGGTATTTTATATGCATTTTTTTAGTTAAATATCAATGGTATCATTTATGGAATGCTAACCTATGTCTTTCTTGAGATATTGCAATTTTGATTTCAAATAGAGAGAATTATATAGAAAAATGTTTAGTTACCAAATGAGTGAATTATTTGCAAGTACTTTTGATGAAAAATTATTGGACTCAACTGTTGATGGATTATCACGAGCCGGTTTCGAGATATTTTAAACTTTGCGTTTCCACATCAAGATATCGGTTTTTCGAAGTCGAGTTTATAATGGATTGGTACGCTTTAGGCTTTCTAATCAACAAATTGTCTATATCTATGGAGACGTGTGTGTGTATGTGTGTGTGTGCGTGTGTGTGTGTATGTGTGTGTGCTTGTGTGTTATGATAGTGTGTGTGTGCTTGTGTGTTATAATAGTGTGCATGTGCTTGTGTGTTATAAAAGTGTGTGTGTGTGTTATAATAGTGTGTGTGTGTGTGTGTGTGTGTGTGTGTATGTGTGTGTGCTTGTGTGTTATGATAGTGTGTGTGTGCTTGTGTGTTATAATAGTGTGCATGTGCTTGTGTGTTATAATAGTGTGCATGTGCTTGTGTGTTATAAAAGTGTGTGTGTGTGTTATAATAGTGTGTGTGTGTATGTGTGTGTGCTTGTGTGTTATGATAGTGTGTGTGTGCTTGTGTTGTTGTTGTTGTTGTTGAGACCCAGACCGCCCGACCTACCAGAAAAGGTGTAAGGTAACTGAATGGACGGCCGGGAAGTGCCACCCAATTTAGACCGGAACCCAGTGGGGGAGGCATCCACAGGGACCGTACCCTCCTTCCCCTACCACCAACCTCTCGGAAGGACTTACGGACCCACATGTTTAACGTGATCGTACTCCGCATGAACACGGCGGCATTTGTGGCAGCGTGCAAATCTAGCGCGCAAACCACGGGGATACCGCACCCGAGATGGCCAACAGCACGCGGTGTTCCGAGGTGGTCACCCACCAAGTACTAACCACGCCCGATGCTGCTTGACTTCGGTGATCTAACGAGAACCGGTGTTTTCAGCACGGTACGGCCGTTGGCCCGTGTGTGTGCTTGTGTGTTATAATAGTGTGTATGTGCTTGTGTGTTATAAAAGTGTGTGTGTGTTATAATAGTGTGTGTGTGTGTGTGTGTGCTTGTGTGTTATGTTAGTATGTGTGCTATGATGTGCTATATGATAGTCGTAAAAATTGGATAATTTGAGTTCTAATCATGGGTAAAATGAAATTTGTTCAATACATTAAAGGTAAAATATCCATTAAAGAGAAAGTATCGGTTTTATATATCAATTCTATTGATTGGTAAGAATAATATTGCTTAGGAACATTTTGTGCAAAATTCAATAATATGTTCATAATGCCTTTCATTAGCACCAGCACAAAAACATATTTCTAAATAATTAGCGGATAGCCAACGATTTAATTAAAAATATTAATTAAAACTTTACAACCTTCCAAAAATTTTCTGATTAGCGGAAGTTTTCTTATCCATTAATTCCTTATATTATCAATAAGTACTATAAAAGTTTTCATCGATATTCGCTTTATCCAATAAAGGGATCCGAAAATTAATCTAGTTTTTCTTCCGGTGTATATGTTCTATATCTGCAAACGACTGTAAAATGAAATTACTTACTTTCATTTCTAGTGTACTTGATCAAAATAGCACTATCTGAATACGTGTTGGGCATACAGTGTCACAATTCTCAAATTCTACGTACCAAATTTAAAATCTCTAAGTAAGCCTTTTACATTTACTCAGAAAATCGAGCATTTATATGAAGCACTCCTTATATCTTATATAATAAATGAAGGTGACTGGGTATGCGTGTGTGTGGGGGGGGGGGGGGGGGAGGAGTCTATAGCGAGAAATCTAAGCGTTGTACAGCTATGAAATTTGGTACTTCAGGACCCAAATAGATTCACCTCGGAGTTATTTTTAACACTTTACAACATAGTTGAAAAGTGTTTATGACTTTGTTCATTCTGTCTGTATGTCTGTCCGTGCGTTCGCACGATAACTGCCGTAAAAATGATTTTATCAAAATGAAATTTTAGTATGTTGTTGAGACGATCTGTGGGATATATGGGAATGTAAATGAATAATATCACCCAATTAGTTTTGGATTGAACCCGGGTTGAAAAAACGAAATACATTGAACCTTATGGGACCTAATTTTTCAAACATTTTTTAAGCAAAGTTAATAGTCACAAATTGCTTCGAAAGTTTTAAAAAATATTCAAATTATCCCATAAAATCTATAAAAAAAAATTCAACAAAATATGTTTGATAGTTTTTTAAACAAAAATTAAAATAATAATTACACCCATATAATATGAATAAATCACGTGATCCACTTCAAATTAAAATATGGCATCCATATTTTTTCCCAGAGTAAAAATCGTGATTTTTAAAGTTCTTTTAAATTATGTTTAATGTTGCATCCGTCCTAAAACCGCTTTATTTTTGCATATTTTCTGTGCATCTGTATTCGGCGCAAACGCAATTAAGATATTGAGTTTAAATGATCATCAAACTTTGATAATTTCTACAACGAAGTCTAATTTTATTGGTTTTATTGAATTTTTATCATGCCAAATCATTTAGCTCTGGAATCTGGAATATAAGTGATATGAATGAAATATGCATTGCTTTAACAGAGAGGCAGGCGATTTATATTTCGATGACGTCATTTGAATAAAGTTAATTTTTTCCATGAAGTTTTAAGTTTTCAAATATAATAAATTACTGTAGTACTGTGATAATTAAAAATATATCAGCGCTGAATGTATCGCATTTCAGAGAAGTTTAAATAAAAATAAAATTGCCTTTCAGTTGGAAAGTGTTTCATAATCAGTGCTTTATGAATGATTGATCTTTTTTGTTTAGTTATTTTATGTTTTAACCCGAAATACAACGATTTTGAATGATACACATATATCGTTTCCTTAGTGACCGATAATATTCTCCATGAGTTTCCACCTTTACACCCTCGGAAAGATCGAAAATTTTTCTTTCAAACAAACTTTGAACGGAGATCATATGACGAATAGGCAAATTTTAATGAACTTCTTTGAAAGTCAATTGAAATTTAATAACTTAAGCTAATAAACATTTATATTATTTTCTTTTTTCCCCCTTCATTTTGATGCTGATTATGGCACAATTGGAACTAACGAATGTGATACATGGAAAAGTTGAATAGAGATGCTCTACAAATTTTTTCATCCATGTGTTTCAAGCCAAACAAATATTCCAAATAATTAGATATAGGAAGTGAGGTTTTCTTGAACGGCAAAAAAAAAAAAATGCTAAATCGATATTAGACATGAAACTTGAATGAGAACTAGTTTTAAAGGTCACACATTAGCCACGCCGGCAACATTAAAGGCAAGCCCAGGAATACCTGTTTCAACAATCCGTTCACAAATAGCACCTGATTTTTCCTTTTATACTCTTGATAAATGACTGTCTTGTAGATAAACTTTGATGACAGGTAGGAACTTTTTAATTAGACAATGACGATATTTTTTTCATTGCAGCAAATATTTATAAAACTGGAATTTTCTCTCTACTGTTTGTTTCTATTGCAATCGCATCTGTTTCGATAGATCAAAAATGTTACTATTGCTTGTAAAAGGATAAAACTGTTTCCATTTACAATCCCTATAGAGGTTGTTTAAAAATATTGAACAGCGGGAGTTGTTTTTTAACCGTTTATTGTAAACACATAGTTCCTGCCAAAATGCTTAAAATAAAGTATGAGGTAATATTGAAAGTATTCAATAATAATTTAAATCATATGCAATAATTTTATAAAAAAAATTAAAATATTAAATCTTTATAGCCCTTCTAGAGAAAAAAATCAAAGTACAAGAATGTTTATACCGTATTTAATAAAACTGGCAAAAATTGATTACAATACGATCATATTTGATGCAGTTATTACTGATTAAATTTTTCATTGAGAAATATAGTAGCATTTACAGACCAACTTCAGATACAAGTAGTTACTAATGGTACTAAAATTTTACCACTTAATCAAATTTATTTTATGCAAATATTTCAGTAAAATTTTGACGTTCCCAATGCGTCGATTCACAGTTTGTATTTAAGAAACCAAGTAACTCGGCTACTTAACTACAGTCAAAATTATGGCGCTGTTCAGTAAGGTTGTGAGTTGAATATCTGTGTTTGTTTGTAAATAATGACTAGCACTTGATTAACTGATCATTAGCCCAAACACTGGCTGGAATTTGAACCGTTTTGCCGTCACATGACGTTGCTTAGTGCATAACAGGGGGCGGAACTCATCATTTACCATTACATATTTCTATCTTATTTAAAACATTTTTAAAATTGGGACTATGCGTCTACAGTAGACGGTTCAAAAACCCTCCCCTTTTTTTTTCTTTTTTTTAAACACACTGTTTAGATGGTGTTTTAAAAAGATTACACTACTAAATATCTGTTGAACGATTGATTGCTGTTCACCCCCCAATAATCTACCAAAAGTCACAAGAACAAATATTACGAACTGAATGAAACTTTAAATTTCCATAACGTTTGAAGTGATTGCGATGGCCAGACATTCTTTTCGTATTTTCGTATTTTAATATACAAGTAAAAACCTTTGAAATAAACTACATCTTTCAAGCAAACACGATATTAACTCGCACGAAATCTCTCGCTAACTTTATACTTCTCGATTATTATTATAAAAGTAAACTTCCGCGCAATAGGAAAATAACGCTAACTTTATATTTCTTGATTATTATTATAAAAGTAAACTTCCGCGCAATAGAAAAATACATATTACTAAAAGAGGAACTACTCCACAAATTAATTATACCGATCCGAGGCTTGAAATTACTCAATTCATTAAGAATGAATTTTCAGTTGATCTACTTACTCTATATTCAAGGCTGGACAAAAGAATGCTTGCCAAAACCGCGAAGACGCTGCTCCAAACGACGTCCTCCCACTTAAATTGATTAACCCAGATTTTAAGGGAATTAATTGCCCTATCAGTGTTTCATGGCACCCCATTTATTCAGCCGCATTTTGGTAAAGACTGCACAGATTGCTTTCAGGGGGCCCAAAGTTTGCTCAGAAGCAAAATTAGACGAAGACAACTGATTAATGAAGAAGGGCAACTGTTAGACGCCTTTTCATCAGTGAAATGACTGACACGCCCACTTCGGTGATGCATTGAAGAAAAGCACCTGCGTTCGAGAATGCTGATTATATTCCTTGTGATATCTCAAAACGTAGTTTAACCGTTCTACAAAGATTGTTTGATTAGAGTTTTGATAAAAAGTCGTTTACATTCTGCAATTCGGAGTAGAGTTGCCGTGTGATTTTTTTTTTTTTTTTTTTTCGTAAAATAGCCGTTAACCGTCAATCGGGATGAACAATGTGGTTGCAGGATGGAATGTTTGGAGCACTTGTAATTCGGGAAGTTTACGTAATCAGAATCAAAAGATTGGATTTATTGTGGAGGGGGTTTGGCAGGTTGGAACTTACGTCGAACAGTTGTCATTCGTGTATACGTGGATTGGATATTTTTGCACTTAAGGCGGATCCATTCTTTTTAATTCTTCCCTCATCCACGATCCCAAAATAACCTGTCAGGTGCGGTGATTGATTAAGATTTGCAAAATGGGGAATCTTCTAAAGTGAACAACTGACCAAAAATAACAAATTCTAATTGCTTAATGTACCTTTAAGGCATTGAAAGATTTAAATTTGCATGGTTATGGAGTCGCCACAAGAACAAAATGGTGCAATTGTGGCCACACGTGAATGAACTTAAAGTTTATTAAAACAACAATTACATAAATTACAAATATATAAAAGAGAGAAGGCAAAGCCACTCGTATGATATCAACCTACGTTTACGATACACTTCTCGTACTGAGCCGCGAAGAGTCGCAGAGGCACAATAAAGACGCACAAAGTGGGAACCCTTAAAAGTTATTGGCAAGTACAATAAATGCTATTCGTAAATATACGATACTGCAATATGTAAATTTTAACTTCCTCAGATGGAAAAATACTTTTTTAAAGCGATAGCAGGCGAGAAAAGAAATTGCTTACCCATAGAAGATTTCCTCATGATATCGAAATAGCTTAGTAGGTGTTAAGAAGGTAAACGAGTAGTTAACGGTAGTAGGTAAATGAGATTAATATGGATGTCGGGGATTAGGTTAGAGGTCTATACGGGCCAAAATTTCCGTCTTTTACCAAGCACGGTCAGACAGTTCTCAGTCACAGGTCTAGGATGTCAAAAAATTGAATGCATTTTGCTAGGCGTACAGTATTTATTTATGTTTCGTTAGATAACCGGTTGCGTTCCGTAACTTGATGAAGTTAGCTCATTATTTTTCTGAAACCGTTTATTCTTTATTTTTACTTCACTACACATATTTATAGTCTTAATAATCAGTTTTTTTTTTATTAGATGTCGAAGGAAGCTCATCAAACATACGAAACCGGTTGTTTTCTTTCAAGTTTTGTTATGTTCATCTTAATTCTACAAATTTGTATTGAAGTTAGCTCAGACTTAGCTTCC
>OX578144.1:58172238-58247238 GCA_951213105.1 Amaurobius ferox
GACTTTCGTCAATATTTTGAGAATAATATAGTTTATTTTGTGAAATTAGTGGAGCATTTAAGTGGTGTTTTACTGTATATTGTTCCTGTTTACGCTGTTCTTGTGAATAAACATGTTGTTAGTTATCCAGAAATTTGGACTCATTCTTGTATCCTGAACACACACTCACGATTACAGAGAATACGTTGTAACAATATATGATATATATAATATATATTAGCACAGATTAGCCGAATGCATTCAATTGATAATCGTGACTCACTTGTCAATTTGAAAATATAATCATTTAAAGCATTTTTACAAAACACATTTTAAAGCAATAACCATTTCAAAAATACATCTTTTCATGGCATATTTTGCCGATTGTCGATTATACTAAAATGTTTTCCTTGAAACATCTATTTCTCAGGATCTAGTACAGATAGGAATTAGTTGATGACTGGTACAGATTCAGCAATAAATTTTGAAGGAGATTGAGTGGTTTACTAATGATTTCCACTTCTGGTTCTATTTTTCAATTTTAAAAACTTTCATTTTACTTGAAACATCTATTTCTCAATATTGGCTATAGATAGAGTTTAGATGATAAGTGTTATGCGTTTAGCAGTAAATTCCGGAGGAGATAGAGTGGTTTACTAAGGATTTACACT
This sequence comes from Amaurobius ferox, assembly GCA_951213105.1. Classification (NCBI taxonomy): domain Eukaryota; kingdom Metazoa; phylum Arthropoda; class Arachnida; order Araneae; family Amaurobiidae; genus Amaurobius; species Amaurobius ferox. Next base: position 58,172,889 of record OX578144.1, read on the forward strand.
TCCAATTCTGTACATACTTCCTATTTTGTACACACTCTCGGTTTTTTACACACTTCCGGTTGGCCAACGGCCCTACCGTGCTGAAAACACCGGTTCTCGTTAGATCGCCGAAGTCAAGCAGCATCGGGCACGATCAGTATTTGGGTGGATGACCACCTCGGAACACCGCGTGCTGTTGGCACATTTCGGACGCGGTAGCCCGTGGTTTGCACGCTGGATTTGCACACTACCACAACTGCCGCCGTGTTCATGTGGAGTACGATCACGTTAAACATGTGGGTCCGTAAGTCCTTCCGAGAGGTTGGTGGTAGGGGAAGGAGAGTACGGTCCCTGTGGATGCCTCCCCCACTAGGTTCCGGTCTAAATTGGGTGGCACTTCCCGGCCGTCCAAACAGTAACCTTACACCTTTCTGGTAGGTCGGAATTTCTGGGTCTCAACAACAACACACTTCCGGTTAAAGAAAATTCTTGAAACTTCTACTTCTCAATATTTGTTACGGATAGAGCTTAAACGATGGCCGATATGAATTTATCATCAAATTCTGGAGAAGATGGGGGGGGGGGGAGAATCACAAAATATTTCATGACCTGGGTTTTTTTACTGCCGGTTCAAAAAATTTCCCTGAAACTTTTATTTTTCAGGATTATCTATAGATAGAGCTTAGATGATGACTGATATGGAATCAGCGTAGAATTCGAGAGAAGGTAGGAGGATTCACTAAGGATTCCCACTTCTTGTTCTAAAGATACCTCTTACGATTAAAAAAAATTACATTTAACTTACAAAAATATTTTTCAGGATTGGCTAAACATTGATTTTAGATAATAACTGATATGGACTCAGCATAGAATTTCGAAGGGTATAGAGGTTTCACTAAGGATTTCCACTTTCAGTTTTGGAGGTGTCACACCCTGTTTTTTCCGAAAATTCATATTGCTATTTGAAATAAGTGTACAAAAGAGCATGAAAATGCTTAATATTGCCATCGAGATTGATGTGTACATACACATCCCTTGCTACCATATAAAGACTCCTTCATACATTTCTTGTTTCAAAAATATTTTTATCTAAACATTCAGCTGTGCTGAGAAAGAAAAAGAAGTAAATCAAAAATTATTACCATGACAAATCAAAAGAGAAATCTACACTTTAAAGTAATTGAATGTAATATGAATATATCTTCAAAATATTCTCCTGGACTTTAATATTTTACAGGATAAGCTTCTCACAATGTAACATAAATTCCGAGTCTTATTTTTTGTAACCACTCTGTAAATACATTAATAAAGAATTAGCATTCTTACTTCAGCGACAATGGGGGAAATTAAATATTTAATAGTAACATTATAACAGAACTGATTGTGCAGTTCTGAAAGATTTAGATTAAATGTAAAAAAAAAAATAATTGCTACAATGCCTCTTATGCAAGTGGGTCTTAGCTTCATTAATAAGAGCTTAGAAACATTGCAAGAAAATGTAGCAAAATTTATTAAATTATCGCTTTACACATGCTAACGCATAAAAAATGTGTATTATGCAATTCATGATAGCTTGTTCTGATCTCCTAAAAAAACGATTTATGTGAAAAGAATATGAACCTGTTGAGTTTTATTACTTTAGAAAAAATAGTATTTTCTTGAAACTCCTGATTTCGATGGCTAAGCACTTTTTAAGGCCTCCGGAACTAATTTAGAACACTTTTGGAAGGTTGTCCGTCTGTATATGTATATATGTGTGTGTGTGTGTTCGTGGTAATTTAAGAAGCTGAAAGTGCTCTACCAGATTTTACTCGGAGATGTGCGAATACGATTCGCGAATACTCGAATACTTCGAACACTAAAAAGTATTCAAGATTCGAGACCTCGAATACTAGAAAGTGTTCAAGATTCGAGACCTCAAATACTAGAAAGTGTTCAAGATTCGAGACCTCAAATACTAGAAAGTGTTCAAGATTCGAGACCTCGAATACTAGAAAGTGTTCAAGATTCGAGACCTCGAATACTAGAAAGTGTTCAAGATTCGAGACCTCGAATACTAGAAAATGTTCAAGATTAGAGACCTCGAAACTAGAGAGTATTCGAAATCTCGAATACAACGTCAGTAGAAAAAATTCTAATACCTGGAATATTACGCGATGATTAACAAGGGAAAAAAAGTCAGAGAAGAAATTCGCAAGTACCCTGGAGAACGTTTGCTTGCAACAGAGTAAAACACTTTCGACCACTGGGAAAACGATAGCCTGTATCCTGGCTTGAAGGATTTATTTTTAATCAAAAGTGCTATTTTTGATCAAAATTTTTCAATCAAAAGTGACATCTCGAGAACCGGAAGTGCAAATCCTTAGTGATTTATCCTACTACCTCTATAATTCAATGCTGAATCCATATCAGTCATTAACTAAGCTCCATCTATAGCCAATCCTGAGAAATAGATGGTTCCAGGAAATTTTTTGAAGTAGAAATTCTTAGTCAGCCGCCTTAACTACTCCAGAGTTTAATGCTGAATCTATATCAGATATTAATTAAGCTCTATTTATAGCTGTTGTGGCACATCACATCACCTTTATTTTATAATTCAAAAATTAACTTTTTATAAATCATTAGATATATTTTTCAATTATTTTCAATTTAATTATTTAAATTATCAATGAAACCTTAAATTCTTCAAAAAATAAAAAAATAAAAATGACTAATATATTTTTACAAAAAAAAATAAACTTGATTTTTTCTTTTTTTATTAAAATAAAACAATTGCTTTAAGCAATACTAAAAACTAATTTCTATCAAAAGTTTGTTTCGGTGATAGATTCTAAAATAGAAGCCAAGAAAAATATAAAAAACATAAGAAATACCTTTCTTCATATAATTATCATTATAAATATTAATTGAGTTCTGCCATATTCAACACACAAACATAAATGCAATACTATATTCATAATTCACAATGCTTTCAATAATTTTAATCCCATTCAAATAAACAATATTTTGAAGTTTTATGAACTTCAACATAAAATACACAATCACAACATATAACTTGGAGTTTTGGCTTCTTAGAATTTTCAAAATATAGGTCATTAATTATTAAGTATTTTATTTAATATATATGCTTTTAAAATTTATTTACCTAACTGACTAACATTAAAACAAAAATCCTGCGACAACTCACTGTTCTCACTCAACATATCACTCAAAAGATTCAAAAATTGCCAAAAAATATGAACAAAATTTTTACCAAAATGAATATCAACATTGAATTAAAGTGCATTATTAATCTCATTTTATAAATTGCAAATAAAATACTGAACAATATTATCAATAAATTGTGCTTCAATTTTGTAACCAATATTTAGATCGAAATATTTTCAATTCATTTTTTTTTTTTAAATGTATCTTATGAATACAATTTAACTTTAAACCTTTACATGAATTTACATTTTTAAATTAAACAATTAAAATTAATTTTAAAGATTATTTTTTCAATTTATATAAAGAACAAAACAAATAAACACAAAATATAACACAAAATTTAACTTTAGATTTTCATTCGTAGGTTTTCAGTCTTATTAGTTTTTATGTATAATTTCTTCACAAAGCTAATACAATTTATAGCGTATATTTATAGATTATGAAATTTGTTACTTACGATACTAACTGTATGCATTAAATTTAATAAGTAAATGCATATTTAAATCTAGTGATTGTAATTCTTCAATACCAGGTTCAGCTATCCAAAATTTCTTTAGTAAATTTTGTATGAAAGTAGATATGCCAGGGTATACAGGTTGTCCCAAAAACATTGACCTCGGCTTTTATTCCTTAAATATTGATCTTAGACATATATAATAAATTACAAAGTTGAGTAAAGAAAGGTACAGAATTTTATGAAATCGGTTAAAATTTTTAAGAGAATTAAATTTTAAGAAATACAAAATTTAAATGTTTATACGGACCCCGTACAAAAACATTTCCAATGAGTAAAATGTGCCCCATACACTAATAAAGTGATGTACAAAATTTCGGCATTTTATCATAAAAAGTCCCAGAGATATGTTTAAACAAAGTTGGTGAGGGATTAGTCACACATTAAAATGTAAATATTTACAGCAAGAGTGCAAATAACGCAACGCAGAAATGCATCATAGGCAAATAATATCTGCCTCTTATCTTTAATGGATCTTTGGGGTGGATGGAAAACATTTTGAACAAGCTTTGTAATCTTTGCGTAACGTTATTATTTCTACACATTGTAGATACTTTTGTACCAATAAATAGCTAAATTATTATTTATTTATATTATCATTGTTTTCTTTCGTAATTTGTGTATGACCCCTGAAACGCGATCTGCGGACATGATTTTTCACCCATAGCGATGCATCGAAAAGTGGTTTAAGTCAGCATTTTTGTCTTTTCATATCTCTGGGACTTTTTATGATAAAATGCTGAAATTTTGCACAACACCTTATTAGTGTATGGGGCACATTTTACTCATTGGAAATGTTTTTGTAAGGGGACCGTATAAAAATTTAAATTCCGTATTTTTTAAATTTTGTATTTCTTCTATTCTCTTCTTCCCTTGAAAATGTTAATCGATTTCATAAAATTCTGTTTCTTTTTTTACGCAACTTTGTAATTTATTATATATGTCTAAGATCAATATTTAAGGAATAAAAGTCGAGGTCAATGTTTTGGGGACACCCTGTATATAGCTATTCGTTTTCTAAATCTCATCGATTTGTTTTTTATACATTAAAGTTGAAACATTATAGAAATAATCCCAATTTCAAATTAGAAAAGCACAGTGACATGAAATGTAGAGGCTAAACACGAAAATAACTTAACATTAGCTTTCCGTTTTTCACGGCTCTTTAAATTGTTTCAAGAGATTAGTCCGGTGTTCACAAAAATCACGTGAGGGGCTTCTTCGGCTTTCATAACACGAAATCATAGTAAACGTTACCATAGAAACAACACCTTAGGGGTTGAGTTATCTTCCCCCAACTTCCTGCTATTTTTATTGTAGGCTTACTTTTCGCCGGTTTGAAAAAATGAGAATTTAATTGTTTTTATCCAGCTGCGATAAATTTAGAAATAAAAGTTCAAGGATGTCGCATACGCCATTTTTGGTCGATTGTAGCGTCTGAAATTATTTCTATGTATAAAAAAATTCGCTCAGATTTCTGTCTAAAATAACCTGAAAATAGAAATTCTTTGTTAGTAACAGCATAAATAGTTGATGAAAAGAATACACCTTTTATCCTGAAGAAGGAGGCCATTTTTACTGTCTTTGCACCAGTTACGGCTCGGCAGGTAAAGAGCTGCTTCACTTAAAGGGTTGTTATCGTTATTTGTTGAATGGGTGATTATTATTTGGCGAATTTTTCAGGCTCTTTTGGCTGCTTTTAGATACTATTTGACAATAATTGTGCCACTAGCGTGATGTGTTTTGATCATGCTCGTTGTCGAGAAGGAGGGAGAATTCTGCAACTGAATCTGCTTCACCTTTTCCTGAAGTCTCGATACGCCACTGTTACACACGGAACTAACCCCTCAAGGAAAGTAAATAGTGATTGCGACTTGTACCATTTTTCTTAATAGACATGCTTTTAACATCATATTAAGCAAACTTTTCACTTTAAACTGTATAGCTTATATGAAAGTAAGTGATCGTGATTTAATCACAAGTCGAATTTGTACCGGAAATGCATATGTGGCATCCCTAGATATCAGAAATGATTTTCGTCAGGCTTCGTACATTCGAAAACCACCAAAGCGATTTGGGCCACATTAAGGTTTTAAATTTCATATAATTTGTAGACGTGAACGCAAAAATATTTTCTTCAAAAAATATTTGCTATAAAGCTGAATTTTGTCAAAATTGTTGACCCTTCGATATCTCGGAAACCACTGAAGCTATTGGGACAAAACTTGGGTGCATCAATGTGTATATTGTGTAGATGTGAATGCAAAAAAGACTTTTCTAAAAGTGTATATTGTTTGGCTCAGAGTACGAATGCCCACTTGTCTTCACCTGGAAAGTTTCATGATTGCTGCAATTATCAATTGCTCCGAAGTAGGTTAGATACTTTTAATCAACTCTTTATGCTGTGTTAATAACTAAATATCGAAAATACTAACATAAAAAATTATACTAATATAAAAAATTATACTAATATAGAAAATACTAATATCGAAAATTATACATAACATTTTGTTTTGAATGTAAAATTTTATGCGTAACGTGACGAGCAAGCTATTATACCAATTTTTTTTCGATAAATAGCTCATAGTTTTCAACGCCCTATAAAAAAGAAATCTTTATATTTAAAAAAAAATTCTACAATGGAAGAAAATGTTTTCTAAAATATACACTTTATTAGGTATAAATTGTTAAATATGCATTTTTCTCACTTTTATAACACTTCTCCTACCCCTTAAATGTACTTATCCTTCAAAATTTTGAATTCAAAAGTTTTCGGAAAAGAATACGCTTTCTATACGATAGAAAAAATCTGATGTGGGCAGCACATGATTTTCCCTGCAAACTTATATCCACGTTCTCTTTATTTTAATTAAATCTAATTCAGTTTTAATTCAATTTACGTTCTCATTTTGTAACTGGACTTATTTTCAAAGGTGGCGTAGAGAAAATACGAAAAAACTAAAATGTCTCGGGAACAGCTAATCTTAGTGTAATGGAGTTGATCTTATTATTTTCTTCGTTAAAAATTACGTATAAAACAAGCATTTAATGGATATATTTGAACATACGTAGTATTTTATTTCAGATTTTCACAATTATTGAAGGCCATTTTGCAAAAAAAGATAGGTCATTTTCATCCGAATCATACCAAAATCTAATCAGCAGCAGGGTGATCCACAAGCGACTTATCTACCGAATTTTGTGAAAATTCGGTCCATTAGTTTTTCAGCTAGAATGGATGCAAGCTTTTGCGGGCCATTTCGCAAAAAAAAAGGCGGGTTCTTTTATCCCGAATCGTACCCAAAACTAATCAGCACCAGATTCACCCACAAGTGACTTACCTACCAAATTTTATGAAATTCGGCCAATTAGTTTTTTAGTTAGAATGGATACAATATCTGCACAGACAGACACACACAGAGACGTCACGCTAAAAATAGTTTTCTCGTATTCTAGAGGTCTCGAAACGTGTAGATCCGTCGAAAACTCGAGTGGCAATTTTCGGCATGATTCCAATACTTTCCCTATACATTACCATGTATTGCAGGGAAAGTAAAAATGAAGTAATGAAAATAATATATCATGAGGATAATAAAACTGATTTCATAGGGATACGCATGAATGTTCTCAAGCTGCCACACTCCAGCATTTAAATAGTCACTTGACTGAACGCCATATTAAATATGCTGTTTCTTGTGACCAAACATGGTACACACACAAAGTGTTTTGTCATTTAAAATATCCCTCATTTTGATTCTTCATTAATGCGTTAGGTCTGCGAGCGATCGATCTTCACAATGAGAAATACAATGACAAAGAAACTAACCCCAAAGGAAGTAGAGAAAAAAAAAAGACACAAAGATCGGTTGAAATTCTGATTGAATTCAATTCAACACAAGAAGCCTAAAATGCAATCGGAACGAATTCGTTCTCAAATGGACGTTCTGAAGAATAGTTTCATTTTTATTTTCGTAATGGCAAATAAAAAAAAAAGTCTAACCTATTGGAGCTAATTGATAACAAAAGTTTAATAGACAATAACATAGTATTTCTTAATTTTTTTTTTTTCAAACGTAATGTCTTGAATTCAATCAGAAAATGCAGATTTTTCTTTATAAATTGCAAACCAATTAACTTTAAATTGGTTTTGGCAGCGTTTTATTGAAAACTTTTTAAAGAAAAAAAATGTTCTATTTTTATAAAAACAATAGGATTTCTTCCTTTTTCTAATATATTACGAAATAAATAAAATTATCTAAACAGCTGTTCTAACATTCTTTAACGGAACACTTTCCGCCTTAATATCTACGGATCACTTCTTTTTAGCGCAATTTGGTTCCCATGTCTTACAAAATTAATATTAAAACACTAAAAACATGCATATACATAAGAATACCAATGTTTTTGTTTGCCTACCCATCTGTCTATCAAACTTGGCTAAGAATTTAGTACAATATCGCCAACTTCGTAACTTTGTGGGAACGTCGCCTGCAAGCTTCTTTTTTACCTTCTTAAAAGCAATTTTTTTTTAAATAGAAAGAAATTTTTTTTTAAATTCAAGAAGAAATTATATTACACCTGTGATATTCTGTGGAGGAAACAGTCACGTGACACAGACTTGGGTAAACATAATCGGACAAACAAGTCGACCAATTCAAAACACTTACTCTACTTGAGGCGCCGACCCTAGAAGTTTGAAAAATGAATCAAATACCTACGAAATATCAGAGGGTTGTCACGAGTGTGTACACCCTTATGAATACATGTTAACATCATATTCATAAGGGTGTCGCGAACCTCACCCTGTTGGGAATCATTGCTCTAAACAGTGGGTCTTCTAAATAGCGGATGTCGCTAAATACTGGACAAAATTCGTACTCTCATGGGTATGTTGCTAGCATATCTCACTGTTATTTAATTTCCTAAACATAGGATACCTCTAAATAGTTGAGAAAATGTATTGTCCTGTAAAGGTTCATTTCTTTGAGAGGTTTCACTGTAACACTATGTAATATAACGCACACTTATGAAAAACGCAATTGAAATACATAACTACCAGTAAATTATAATGATTTAAATTTTGAAATAAAAGCCCAACCAAACAAATATAATAACTTTGCAGCTCAAAGTACGGTTAGCGCTTTGGAGGGTGATATTTATCTCCTCCATTTTATTCGTGCAGTGACTGCGTATATTTTTATAATTTTAACTGCTTCCTTGTAAATACTTGGCGGTAATTATTCTAAATATTTTAATTGTATTTATCGTATCGTTTGCGTGGGAGGGAAAATATATAAATAATTATGAAGTCCAAATTTGTTCGGCTCAAATGATGTCAAGTGTACAAATATTGGCAACATACCGGAGCTATGAAAACTAGAAACTCCTCGCAAATCAAATCGACCACCGATAATATAGCTTGGTCATTAACTGTTGAATGTTAAACTTATTTTCACTCAGTGGAAATACTTTATTCTTCCCTCACCACATCGCAAAATTCTATCTTAGACTCCTACCAATGAAAATTTCCTAAATGTGTTTCACTTAAGGCTCTTCTCTTCCCCTTTTACTGGTTTCGCAATTTGGTGGTGCGGCAGCAAAGACATCTATCAAAGATGCCACACGAGCCAGTACCCGAATTATAAGAACAGAGGAGGAGCTACCTTTTGCTCAGTGATTATAATGTCGGTCTTGTAACCAAAGGGTCCCTGGTTCGGGGCCCGGCGACGCACAATCGCCACACTGGTTACCCTGGACATACGAAAACACGCAACCTTCCTCTCCAACGATCTCACCATCTCAACACGAGATGGCAGCACCACACGGAGTCAGAAGCCTTGACACTCCCTTCCTGGTTCACCACGTCTGCCCGTCATGCCGAGGCGACACGCCTCCCGGCCCTGACCGTCACGCGAGGCGACACGCCTCCCGGCCTTCCTTTCATCAGCGGAGGGAGTGTGCTGCAGCAAAGACATCTATCAAAGATGCCACACGAGCCAGTATCCGAATTATAAGAACAGAGGAGGAGCTAGCATTTGCTCAGTGATTATAATGTCGGTCTTGTAACCAAAGGGTCCCTGGTTCGGGGCCCGGCGACGCACAATCGCCACAGTGGCTTCATAATCTGGTGGTTTCATCTGATTCACCTTAAAATAAAAATTGATTAGAGCAAGGAATCTCTCTCCGGCCTCTAGTACACCACTTCGGCCATGAAAGAAATTTACTTAAATTACCTCATAAACCTTTCGCAGTGTATATAACTAAGAAAAAAATAAACCGATACTCTGTAGGAAAAGTCAAATATTGGCTGATACATAATTTTCTCTCTAATGTTTACTCGAGTTGCATGGCAACATGGACGCTGCCAAACAATCCAAAATCCGGTGATTAAAACATCGCCTGCGAGAAAAGATTCCAGACAACTTCGGACAGCACGAAATTCTCGCTCATAAATATTAATTCGAGAGCCTTCATTAATCACTAAAATTCACTTTTAACACGAATTCGCGCCCTGCTCCTTTTCTGACCTTGCAGTAGTATCACATAGTTCATGCTGTCTTCGTAATTGTAGGTCTTGAGCTAAGATTACTAAATAATACAACAATGACCTAGTTGATCTCTCATTTGAGCTGCTTCGCGTGTCTAGATCTTTTGCGGTGATAGGGGCTTTTTTTTTTTAATCCGTACTCTAATTTTAATTGAAAAGTTAAAGAAGTTCAGATCTGTAAGACCTAAGGAGAGTTGATTTTCTTCATATCTAATTTTAATCACGAGTTTTAGAGAATTTGATCTCACCTTTCAACTAGTGGTATGAGAGATGATTGGTGGTACGTGGATAATTTGTACCATATACAGTATAAAAAATTTACCATCGTCTCTAGAAAAATAGCAACACATATTTTATGTGATAGAAGTGTAATGATAATTTTAAAAACTCTTTAAAGTTAATTTCTAGATTAAACAAATGGGAAATTTCAAATAAACATTTCAGACAAAGCAAATATATTTTAATGCTATTTTATTAGACCTACTTATGTGCACCAGGATTTTCTTCAATGATGTACATAAAAAACAAAGATAGAAAAATATTTGAAGAAACCAACTTCTGTCGCACAAATATCGCACTAAATCATTTTGCTAATCATATTGTTAATCAATAATCAAATTGTTAATCATATTTGCTAATATTTATTATTTGTGTTTAATTTCTTAACTTAAAACAAAATAAAAATATGTGATAATAACTTAATTAAATGTACAGTTTGACTTCCTATTTGTGCACAAGAGATTTTTGTCTGAATTTTAGTCTTTGTGGTACGCATTTAGAAAAATGTTGAGAAACCCGTTTTAGAATGTATATAGTTTTGTGTGAGTTAGATAAATATTTTAAAATGTTATGTTTTTGCTAATGAAAATGAAATGTTTTCATTACTAAATATTCCACCTCTATATAAAATATTAAAAAAAACTACTGTAGGTAAGAATAAGCAAAATATTCCAGTAAATGATCAAAATTTGGGGGAAAATATTTTATCCTTAATATGCAAACAGGCACACACACATAGATACATAGATAGGTAGAATTTTTTCTGCACTATATGAGTCGCAGCAAAGGGAAAATAATTAAATAATCGAAACGTATAATATCGAATGTTAAATACGAAACATTTTCGCAAATAAGACAAAAATAATTTTGTTTATATAACTGCACTGAAGTATTACAATAATAGGGAACTAAACCATACTGGAATAAAAAAATTAAAAAACACTAGACTTTCAATGGCTAAAATTCATTTAAGCACTGCATAATGCATGCAGGGAAAAGGTGTCATCACTCATTTTAAACTATTATATTTTCAATTTAACAGTATGTCAGCCAAGACGTTGAATTATGTGTATTTAACACTCCACTTAATTCAATAAGTCTCCGGTCTGACACATATATGGCAACCCGGGCGCGGTAGCCCAGTGGTCAGCGCGCTGGAGTTGCACTCGGTAGGCCTGGGTTCGATTCCAGCCACTGCCAAAACTGCCGCCGTGTTCACGCGGAATACGATCACGTTAAACATGTGGGTCCGTACGTCCTTCCGAGAGGTTGGTGGTAGGGGAAGGAGGGTACGGTCCCTGTGGATGCCTCCCCCACTGGGTTCCGGTCTAAATTGGGTGGCACTTCCCGGCCGTCCAAACAGTTACCTTACACCATTCTGGTAGGTCGGACGGTCTGGGTATCAACAACAACAACATATATGGCAACCCTGTTGACAGACCCATATGATTTCTGAATAGTACTAACCTTCAAACGACACGTGTCAAAATTTCATGACATTCTGACAATTAGTTTATAGGTTACAGTGGTTTTAGTGACCCCAGTTTTGTAATTTTCAAAACAATGGATAAAAAAGAATTTCGTGTGTTGATTAAACATTGTTTTTTGAAGGGAGAAAAATACTGTCGAAACCAAACAGTGACTTGATAAGCGTTATGGAGACTCTGCACCAGGGAAATCAACTATTATTGACTGGTATGTTGAATTTAAACGCGGTCGTACAAACACCGATGATGCTGAACGCTCTGGTCGCCCAAAATCGGTAGTTGTTCCGGAAAACATAAAAAAAGTCCATAAAATAGTTTTGAAAGACCGTGAAGCGAAGTTGCGTGAGATAGCTGACACCTTAAAGATATCAGAAGGTAGTGTGTTTACAATTTTACACTAAAATTTGAACATGCGTAAGTTGCTTTCGAAGTGGGTGCCGCGTTTGCTCACACCGGACCAAAAACAACAACGCGTCGATGATTCAGAGCGCTATTTGGAGCTGTTCAAGCGAGATAAGAAGGATTTCTTGCGTCGGTATGTGACAATGGATGAAACATGGATCCATTACTACACACCTGAATCAAAAAGATAGTCAGCTGATTGGACAGCAGCCGGTGGAAGTCGTCCAAAGCGACCAAAAAACCAAAAGTCAGCTGGCAAGGTTATGGCATCCGCATTTTGGGACGCGCATGGTATTTTGTTCATCGACTAGCTTGGGAAAGGTAAAACTATCAATAGCGAATATTACATGGCATTATTGGATCTATTGAGTGTAGAAATCAAGAAAAAACGGCCTGACATGCAAAAGAAAAAAGTGCTGTTCCACCTAGACCATGCCCCGTGTCACAAGTCGATGAAAACGATGGTTAAATTATATGAATTACGTTTCGTATTGCTTCCTCACCCACCGTACTCTCCAAATCTGGCTCCCTGCGACTACTGGCTTTTTGCAGACATCAAAAAGATGCTCCAGTTAAAGAAATTTGGCTAAAATGAAGAAGTGATTGCCGAAACTGAGGCCTATTTTGAGAGCAAAGACAAATCGTTCTACAAAAAAGGCATCGAAAAGTTAGAAGAGCGTTGGAATGAATGTATCACTCTTGAAGGAGAGTATGTTGATGAATAAAGTCGAATTTCTAAAAAAAAAAATAGTTTTTCTTAGTTAGACCAGAGATTTATTGAGTGGGTCATGTAAGCTTTTTATTACTAACTAATTTTATTTTAATCTTTATGGAGAAATTTAAACAATTTCTTTCCAAGTAAATAAATTTTAACTGAACAATTTTAAGAGAATCCTAGCACTGCCAGTTTTCAGGAAACTATCATATTTTCTCCATATAATATATGATAATTTGTCATTTGATGTCTGGAGACAACGTTAGAAATTTATACAATTGGCGCGGGATAATAAATATTAAATTGAATTTTCTCTTTAAGAGATTTGAGTAATATTTTACGGTTTTTGTATTTTAACCTGAGTATTTTGTGATATAAAAATGCTTTTTTAACATATACTTTATATATTATCTTCAAAAATAGAAAAAATTGACAAATAATTTATTAAAGCATTTTAATCTTACAATATGAAAACAATATATAAAAAATATAAGGCATATTCTATACTCACATCGAAAATGAAATTGTTCATACATGTACACATTATGTTGAACAAACTTTTTTTTTATTTGTATCGTTATCCTACAACTAGATTTAATTTAAAGATTAAAATCTTGCATCGAGGATATTTTTATGTTGGATTGAGCTATAAAGTTAAATTTAAGTATATTAGTTTCAAAAATCAATCGTCCGAAGGCAAAAAATATCTAAAATGAAAGATAATTTAATCTAGCAAAACAAATTTTAAAGTGTGAAAATTGTTTTCATTTTATAATGTGAAAATAATTTAAATGTGAAAGACTCATTGAACTATGGAACAGACCAATTTTTATTACAAAATATAAAAATTGAACTCAGTATTAGTATTTGCATATCTAAATTATCTCAACCAACAGATACCACATTGTAGAAGAACATTACTTGGATTATTGCACATCTTTCAAACTGAGATCAATCTACATGGTGCCCAGGACAGTCCATATCAGGAGAAAGTTATCCTTATTTTTTTTTAATGCATACCCATAGTACAGTGTACCCATAGGAAACCTCTATGGCGCTACACGGCAAGACAACTTTGGGAGGCTGCCCCCTTCTTATAGAGGACGGGGGGATATGTCGCTCTCTTTTAGAAAAAAAAAAGGATACATTAAAAAGTCAATTACGAAAGTCAATTTAGTTGTAGAGTGTTACCAGATGAATGTACAAATGTGTGTACGACAGAAAAGGCTGCAAATAATTGTCTAAAAAATAATTTTAAACGCATGCTATTCTTCAAACTGCAAATTCGTCTGGCGACATATATATAACAAACGATTTAATAAATTCAGTTTGAATGCTAACTGTTTTATTTGACAGACAATGTGCCGGTAAATATCACCGTAATGGAAGGAAGAAAGATAAGTAAACTAATCTGAAGTTAAAAGAACATTTCATCTGCAGTATTGTATCCTTTTGCTATGTCCTATTTTAGTTTTATGAGCCATGTTTACTATGTGTTTACTTATGAAGAATATTACGAAATAATCCTTATATTCACTAAATGTAACCGGAATGAACTATTATACACATAGCGTTTCTCAATGCAAGGCATCTCAATCGTTTGAGTACTTTAATGTTGTTTTGTATGGGGTGGGGTGGGGTGGAGGATTTAGAGTCTGTGCCTTAGTTTTTAGATTTTTCTGCCTGACAAATACATTATTTTACTAATTTTTCAACGCTATACAACTTTGTAATTAACTTTTTTCTGTATCTCTAAAAGGGAGCGAAATACTCCCCGCCCCTCCCCCAAAGTTGTCTGGTCTTGTAGCGCCCAAAGGATTTCCTATGCAGCTGCATTAAAAAAAAAGTAAGAATAACTTTCTTCGTTCTTTAGAAATTTCCCCTGATACGGTCTTACCTTGACACCCTGGTAATCCTTAACAATTTACTACAGAGTCGAGAAAAGTCCAGAGAAGCTTTAACTATTTAAACAATTCAAACTAATATATCGTAAATCCCAGCTATCATAATTCATAATCAACCACGTGAAGAGATTGCATTTTAGTGTCAGTGACAAAACGACGGAAGTGATATAATCATGAATTTAGCGAGAAGATAAAACTCTTATGGATGAAAAGCTTGAACATACCACACTACTGTGGGAATTATATCTATACTTGTATTTAAGACTGTCATAAACAGGAAAATTTAACATTCCTAAAGAACAACGCCGTAAGTTTTTTGAATGAGCTTTAAATGTTATTAAATATCAAGTTCAAAAAGCTGCTAAACTAACACAACACAAAAAATCTGATGTGGGCAACACATCACTTTCCTTATATAATGCAGTGGGTTTACTCCTTTTACAGTTAAAAAATAATGTATAAGATCCACGGTACTGTGTTTTTAGCGTTGAATTGTACATTCGGCGATTTTCTGGATGACAACATGTAATACTAATTCAAAGTACCCAATTAACTACACAACTCACACAACTCTAAATTAACAATTATCAATATTGATAGCATCCTCAATAAGCGACATAGTCCATATATTAAAATATTTTAATAATTAATACATCAATTAGGCGTCTTTTTCATTAATTTAGCGTCGTTTTTGCAATTTTGACGAACTTTTCGTCAATCTGTGGAGAAATGTCGCCAAGTTAGAGATACTTTGCTAGATTATTCGCCAAGTTTGCCAAACACATCACCAAGTCAAACGGATAGAAGAGCTTTTCTTATATACTAGAATATATGCCCATCACATGACGAAAATCAGAATTTTTCGAAACATTACTTCTTATTTGGGGCTATTTTTATCCATTTTCATTGATTTAGTGTCATTTTAATCAATTTGGTGAGATTTTCGTTAATTTGGCAACATTTAAATAGTCGCGAAGTTGGCGACATTCCGCCAAATTCGTCGCCAAAATCTCGCCAAGTGTTATAGAAGGAGAAATAAGTTATTCTTATAGCAGGTAAATGACTATTGGCGTCCAACTACAAAAGCATCATCCAAAGTAACTTTTCCCATGAATGAATGGAACGAGTTAGATCCACGGGAATGATATCACCAAATTTATCGCATGATATTACATATGAAAAGTGAAAAAAATCTGACTACGTCAGGTTCTGTACGATTGTCGATATTACAAGTGTGCAAAGATTCAGCATTCTAAAGTCGCCGTGGAGCTCTTGGAGCAGTGTTTCCCAACAGCCGTGCTCTGGCATCAGTTACACCGGGCCGCGAGAAATTATCCTGGAAGATGTCGTTTTAGTTCTCTAAGCATATTTATGTATAAGTATTTCATAGTTTAAATATTTTAAGGAAAATAATATTCGTGAATGTTTCTAAAAGCTCAGAACCAGAACGCCTAAGCAACATCTTTGTAGCAAATGTCAGTGAAGCCGCATTTAAATTTTAATATAAAATTTACTCAGCTGACTTTTATGGTGAATTACAATCGATAAATTAATATTTCAAATCGAATTAGAAACTGCTCAGCTGACTTCTATGGCCAACTTCAATGGATAAATATTTTTCTCTCTCAATACCGTTTTAACTTTCCTTATATACATAATGTATAAGGAAAGTATTGTGACGGGGTCGAAAATTCGAATTCGAGTTTTCGACGGGAGAGCACGTTTCAAGCATCCCTGATCACGAATCAAACATTTTTAAGGTGATGTCTGTGTGCGTGTGTGTGTGAAAGTATGTGTGTGTGTGTCAGTGAGTCTGTGGCGACGATATCTCACGAACAAATAGAGCGATTCGAATGAAATTTGGTACAAAAATCACAATCCGTGAATACTGGAAGCCTATTGTTTTTAAACGTAAACGAATGTTCAGAATTCCCCTAAATTTTCAAGTGAAATTTTGAAAAAAATCATCTAAAAATCAAAACCTTTAATAAAGTTACGCAAATAGCCATTTATTATGTAATTTTTCCATAGAAAACGATTAACATACACTTTAGAATGCTAGCATGAACCGTTCTCGAGATATTGCGCATTTTTTAAATACTTTTATCAAAAAATCCCATAAATTAAAAAAAAATATTAAATGTTGAGAAACATGTTCACTTTTCATATGTAATATCATGCGATAAATTTGGTGACACCAGTCTCGTGGATCTAGCTCGTTCCATTCATGATAAAAGATACTTTGAGTAATACTTTTGTATTTGAACGCCAATAGTTATTTATCTGCTATAACAATAACTTATTTCTCCGTCCATAACGCTTGGCGAGATTTTGGCGCCAAATTTGTCAGAATGTCGCCAACTTGGCGGCTTCTTTAATGTTGCCAAATTAACGAAAATCTCGCCAAATAGATAAAAATGACACTAAATCAATAAAAATGACGACAATTGACGAAAATTCAATATCTTGCAAAGAATATAATTGTCTAATATAAGAAAAACCTATTTTTTTATTGCAAAAGTAGTAAATTCATTGCATTATATAAGGAAAGTCATGTGTTGCCCACATCAGATTTTTACTTTCCTTATATACATAATGTATAAGGAAATTATTGTGACGGGGTCGAAAATTCGAATTCGAGTTTTCGACCGGAGAGCACGTTTCAAGCATTCCTGATCACGAATCAAACATTTTTGAAGTGATGTCTGTAACTGACGAACGAATTGACCGATTCAAACGAAATTTGGTCCAAAAATCACAATTCGTAAACACTGGAAGTCTATTGTTTTTATACGCAATCGAATGTTCAGAACCCACCTAAATTTTCGAGTGAAATTTTGAAAAAATCGTCAAAAAATCAAAACCGCTACTAAAGTTACGGAAATAGACATTTCTTATGTAATTTTTCATTAGAAAACGATTGACATAAATTTTAGAACGCTAACATGAACCATTCTCGAGATATTGTGCATTTTTCAAAAAAAATATTATAAAGTTATATAAAATAAAAACAATATATTTCATATTGATAAACATGTTCACTTTTCATATGCAATACCATGCGATAAATTTGGTGACATTATTCTCGTGGATCTAGCTCGTTCCATTCATGAAAAAATATACTTTGAGTAATACTTTTGTATTTGAACGCCAATAGTCATTTATCTGTTGTAAGAATAACTTATTTCTCCGTCCATAACGCTTGGCGATATTTTGACGACGAATTTGGCGGAATGTCGCCAACTTGACATTTTTAATTGTTGCCAAATTAACAAAAATCTCGCCAAATTGATAAAAAGGACGCTAAATCAATGAAAATGACGTCTAATTGACGAAAATTTAATATCTTGGAAAGAATATAAGTATCTACTATAAGAATAACATTTTTTTAACTGTAAAAGTAGTAAATTCATTGCATTATATAAGGAAAGCCATGTGTTGCCCACATCAGATTTTTTTTTACTGTAAAAATAGTAAATTCATTACATTATATAAGGAAAGCCATGTGTTGCCCACATCAGATTTTTTTTTACTGTAAAAATAGTAAATTCATTACATTATATAAGGAAAGTCATGTGTTGCCCACATCAGATTTTTTTTCTTTCTGTCAAACCAGCACGACTAAAATCGGTTTAATAATACAATCCATTTTATACTGAATGCTATTATAAATTTTTGAATTAGAAAGATATTTACAAGTAAATTGTTGGGACTTATAAAAGACAATAATTTTCCGGGCCGCGGTGTCACAAAGGTTGAGAAGCACTTCTCTAGAGGATCTGAAAGAGTTTTCAGATAAAAAAAAACCATTTTCTTCGCTTCCCAGAGAAAAATCGAAAATCCTGCTCCGTTAGGTTCTACAACGTTGTCGATATTATAAGTGACGTTAAACACACGTACACGTTAAACAATCATATGTAATGCTGATTGCTGCAAAATTAACTTAACACTACAGATGTATAGGATAAATTGTAAAAAAAAAATATGTTGTCTAATTGTTCTAAAGTTTTGTGCTTGTAATTTTTAAAAGAAATGTCATATATATGTCTAAATAATTATAGTTATGTTTTCATGAGATTTTATTTATTTATTTTTTGCAATTGTGTTTCCATTTTAATTTACTCTCTATAACAAAAAAAAAATCGACGCACCAAGAAGGAGTTGTCCGATTGTGATAAAAATTGGTGGAGGTGAAGAACATACATAGAAAAATAATCTATCAAAATTTCAGAACAATTTAATGATTTAGAGTTTGACCGTATACAAAGGGAGGAAGTCAATAAGGCGTTGGTCCACCTCTGGTCTGGATGCAAGATGTCACCGGGCGTGGCATAGACTGATAAAGTTCACGAATGGTGTCTTGCGGAATGTCTTGCCAAATTGTCTCCAACTTTCGGGGTAATCGCCAGCATTCCGGGATGGTTGCAATCGCCTTCCCATAACGTCCCAAATGTGCTCTATGGGAGAGAGATCAGGAGAATCAGCTGGCCAAGGAAGTGTTGGGCAAGCTTGAAGACAATTCATAACAACAAGTGCCGTGTGCGGCCGGGAATTATCTTGTTGAAAAGTAAGTCCGGGGTGTCGCAAAAGGAACGGTAACACAACCGATCGTAGAATGTTGTCTACGTACCGTTGTGCTGCCAGTCTGCCAGAAATGACTACCAAAGACCTAAGATGTCCGCAGTCGAAATACAATCGAAATTTTGATCACAGATTCAGAATAGCTCCTTATATACACCTGCTGAATGCGCAGTTCCGATGCGCTGGAGCTCCCAGTATTTATTCATTGAAAACCGAATTTTATTCATTTGCATGTTCGCTTAAAATGTCTTTGCATACGAAATTTCAATGCAATCGAACAACTCCTTCTTGGTGCGTCGATTTTTTTAGTATAGGGTATATTTTATCTTAACATCATAAATTAGGGTAAGGTGAAAAGTAAGTAACAATGTTTCTCTGGTAAACGTAAAAGTTAAATTAAAAGCTAACGTTCGCTAAACGTAAAAAGTCTCATGCACCCCCCCCCCCCCCTCCTCTTTACAAAAACTAGACGCGCTGGAGAAGAACTAATAGTAGCTTTGAAACCAGCGGTCTAAATACACCCAACATTACACATCAGTTTGCTTAATACATTTTTGCTTAGTTATTTATTAACAAAGTTATTTTAAATTCGTCTATTGGTAATATGTATTCACTCATCACGTCTTGCATAAATGCATCAGCTTGGCTGACCTATTGTCAATTTATATATTTTGGAAGAATTGAGAAAATTTATCATCAGATATACTGCTCTATTAGATTAACAAGAACGTTCAATCATAAAGCATTGATTATGAAACACTTTCCAACTGAAATGCAATTTTATTTAAAATTTTAAAATGTGATACATTCAGAGCTGATATTTTAAATTATCACAATACTACAATTATTTATTATATTTGAAAACTTAAAACTTTATAAAAAAAAAAAGGGAACTTTATTCAAATGACGTCATTGAAATATAAATCGTCTCGCTCTCTATGTAAAAGCAGTGAATGTTTCATTTATACACTTTTATTCCAAACTTCAGAGTTAAATAATTTTGCTTGAAAAAAAAATTATCAATTCTTATACAACTCATCTTACAACCACTTGTTTACATTCTGCATCCATTAAAATAAGGCTTCGTTGTAGAAATAACCAAAGTTTGCTGATCGTATAAACTCAAAAATCTTGTAATTGCGTTGGCACGGAATATAGACGCAGAGAAAATACGAAAAATTAAAGCGGTTTTAGGACGGATGCAACACTAAATATAAATTTAAAAAACTTTTGAAAATCACGATTGGAAAAAAAAGATGAATGCCATATTTTATTTTGAAGTGGGTCACGTGATATCTTCTTATAATATGGGTGTAATCATTATTTTAATTTTTATTGAAAAAACTACCGAACATATTTTGCTGAAATTTTTTTATATATTTTATGGGATAATTTAAACATTTTCTAAAATTTTCCAGGTAATTTGTGAATTTTAACTTCGCTTAAAAAATGTTTGAAGAATTAGGGGTGAATTGGATTTCATTTTTTACTTTCCCTGCAATACATGGTAATGTATAAGGAAAGTATTGGAATCATGCCGAAAATCGCAACTCGAGTTTTCAACGGATCTACACGTTTCGAGACCCCTAGAATACGAAAAAACTATTTTTAGCGTGACGTCTGTGTGTGTGTCTGTCTGTCTGTGCAGATTTTGTATCCACTCTAACTAAAAAACTAATGGACCGAATTTCACAAAATTTTGTAGGTAAGTCACTTGTGGGCGGGGCTGGTGCTGATTAGTTTTGTGTACGATTCGGGATAAAAGAACCCGCCTTTTTTGCGAAATGGCCCGCAAAAGCTTGTATCCACTCTAACTGAAAAACTAATGGACCGAATTTCACAAAATTCGGTAGATGAGTCACTTGTGGGTTACCCTGGTGCTGATTAGATTTTGGTAAGATTCGGAAAAAAATGACCTGCCTTTTTTTGCAAAATGGCCCGCAAAAATCGCCCAAATCTAAACTAAGGAACTGGGTATACTCAAATATATCCAGAAAATGCTTGTTTAATACGTAATTTTTAATAAAGAAAAGAATAAGACCAACCCCATTACACTAGGAGTAGCCGTTCTCGAGATATTTTAGTTACTTCGTATTTTCTCTACGTCACCTTTGAAAAGAAGTCCAGTTACCGAAGAGAACGAAAATTGAATTAAAAGTGAATTCAATGTAATTAAAATAAAGAGAACGTGAATATAAATCTGCAGGGAAAGTCATGTGCTGCCCACATC
Source organism: Amaurobius ferox (assembly GCA_951213105.1). Lineage (NCBI taxonomy): Eukaryota > Metazoa > Arthropoda > Arachnida > Araneae > Amaurobiidae > Amaurobius > Amaurobius ferox. Next base: position 58,194,734 of record OX578144.1, read on the forward strand.
AGATTTTTCAACCTGGATTCAATCCAGAACAAATTGGGTGATACAATTAATTTGCATTCCCATATGTCCCACAGAAAGTCTCATCTACATACTAAAATTTCATTTTAATGAAGTCATTTTTACGGCAGTCGACAGTTATCGTGCTAACGGACAGACAGACAGACAAACAGAATGAACAAAGTCATAAACACTTTTCAACTATGTTGCAAAGAGTTAAAAATGGGAATGCAGTATTAGGAAATATAAATCTCTGAATAGAAACAGATGAAAATACAAAAGCATTCGCGATAATTAAGAACTGGATTTTGTGTAAACAAATCTATAAATATATCGGTGTAGTTTTCGTGTAACTAGCAGCCCTGACAAACGTAAAAATGATTACCTATGAATGGGAAATTATACTGATGAAATTCGTAGGCAAAGGAGATAGTACTATCCACAAAGTCCGGCTTACCAGAAAGTGTAAGGTTTTGGACGGCCGTAAAGTGACGCTCAATATAGACCGCAACTCAACGAAGGCGGTAACTACAGGGTCCACCTGGCCCATCACCTCTCGGAAGGTCTATCAGACCTACGGATTTATCGTGTCTATATTCAGCGTAGATGCGGGGATATATCAGGCCGGTGCTTAGGATTGAACTCGGGTCCTCTCAATGCGATTGTTTAGCGTTAACCACTGGGCAATAGGCAAAACGGGGCACTAACGCCCCTCCCCATTGGTGAAAAAAATTCATTTGCTCTCCTTAGGATCCACATTGGAAAACAAAATCCAGCACTCGAAATCCACCATTTGGCCAAACTCTCTCTTTTCGAGATCCTATTTACAGCTATGATATGGATCCTATGGATAATCAATGCACAGTCTATAAATAGGGGTGCTAAGACCTATAAACCCGCTCCTGCCTACGCTTTTGTCGCAGGTAACATGTTTTAAATTTTTGTCTATCCTCATGTAGATGTAAAATGAAATTTTATAAGAATGTTCTCTGATAAAAGTTCATCGAAATCGATGAGTTCTGCAGGAGTTGCTAATATAGAATCAATGTCTCTTCAACACGAAGAGACATTGATTCTATATTAGCAACTCGTAATTCGTTCGAATCAACTCTTCAGAACGAATTACCAGAGTCCTAAATAAGCTACCACTACTTATGAATAATTTAATAAGCATCCGCTACTTAAATAATGCATCCTAAATAAACGCCAGCTACTTAAGTAATACATCCTGAATAAGCAGCCCCTACTCAATACATAATTGAATAAGCGCTCTCTACTTAAATAATACAACATCCTAAATAAGCGGCACTACTCAAAAAATAATTAATTAATAGCCCGCACACACAACTTAAATAATATATAGCACGCTATCTGGAAAACGCACAATATTAAATGTGTTTCCTAATAGATGGAGGTAGCTATCAGGAGAAAAAAGTCCTGTCTTCAATGGCGAACGACGCTCAGCTGATGAAAAATATGAAGAATTTACTCGATAAAAACATTTATAATTAATCAAAGGATGGGTTTAGAATTTATTTTATTTCTAAAGCCGTCTCGATATTTCAATGAACTCCTGTAAAACATCGGGTGGCATGCCAATTTTTTTATATCGTAATATAAAAATCGGGGAGGTTTAAAGCGCACGAAAAGTATGGGATTTTTAAACATTCACGAAAATTCGATGAAAATTGTTCAAAGTTTGTTTGAAAGATAATTTTTTGATTTTTCCGATAGTGTCAAGATAGAAACTCAGTTATAATATTTTAGGTTACTAAGGAATCGATCTGTGAGAATATCGCCCGAAATCGTTGTAAATCGGCCTAAAACATAAAATAACTAAAACACTAATTCTAAATTAAAAAAAAAAAACTCTAAATTGCATCTATTCTGGTCCTGAAGCACATGTGTACCAAATTTCATACTGTATAATGCTTACATTCCCCGCTACAGAGTGCACATACACAGACATCTTCCTTTACTATGCAAGATAAAAATTGTTGCAGCCAATTCATTATTATTTTATTTAAATAAAGGTAAAATATTTATTTTCTTCACTGCTTTTGTTATGATAAAATCCATTCATATGCAATATATTAAAAAGGATACGTAAAAAATAATGGTAAATAGTCTGAAGAATTGGTTATGCATTTAAGTGCATTATATAGGGTTAGGTATGATAGGGTAAGGTATAGGAAGGCTGGTGTAGCCCCCCTTCCCCAGTGACTAGTTATATTCAGTGACTAGTTATAAACAGTGGTAAAATAAATAACACACACACAAATACACTATATAATAAATGATTTATTTCAATTCGAAATATACAATTTATATACAAGTAAGCACCTGCGCGAAAAGAAAATGCTATGACTCAAATTTCTTTTCGCCATCTAAGCACTAAAGTCCTTTGACAGTGGTCAAGTCCGTCTTCTATATTAAGGTTCGACTCAGAGTCGACCTTGAGATTCTAGTATAAAAATAATGTTCATTTTTTGACTAACATTTTTTTCATGCACTTTTATCACCTTAGAAACAACACGATAGAAATAAAAAAAATTCGTACAAAATAGAACTTAAAGAATGCCCATAGAAGTATCACACCTGAGCATTGCTAGGAAGTCGATCACACATTGTACTATTAAAATCACGAGTTTGTACCTTGTAACGTATTTCTATCTTCTTGGCGTACCGCAATTAAATAAATCACACAGTTAATAAAATAAAATATTCTTACAAAAGTCTGTGAGAATTTTTCTGGTAGGCATCTGTCCGTTTAAAGGCAGTATTTTGTGTAGCTCTTTTAGGTGTAATTAGGAAGCACTTAATTGAGATCCAATCACTAGTATAGAATCTTCGTTAAACGATGTTGCCGGTCATTTTAAGATGAATTAGATTGCATCCTAATAGCACAACTGCAGATAAATATGTAAGCCATCTGCAATGCCGCCATCTGTCGGATCCGGAAGACACTTTTGGTGGCACTCTATGGTCGGGGATGAAATGAATAGGAGATGATGGTGTTGAGAAGTAAATGTCTCCAAAGCTGTCTGTTGGTTCTTCCTCGCCAAATCCACTGCCACTGCCACTACCACTCGAACTCCAGTCAGAGTCGCCTGGAAAACAATAAGATAAATTAAAATACCCTGATAAATATCATCCATGATATCTACCAGTAATTAAATTTAAAATAAAGTGCATCCATTTTCCCGGTTTTATGACGTATTTTTGAAGCTCGCTTTAGCAGCAACAACTAAACTGTTAAGGCATCTCAGGAGAGATGTTTTTTTTGACTCATTGTCTTAATATTATGAACATGTCGAGCTTGAAAATATAATTCTAAAAACTCTCCGGCCCTCTTTGCCCTAAAAGCGGAAAAATCTATTAAGTACCTAGGTGTAACGATAGACTCCTACCTAACTTGGAAACTGCACGTAACGAACATAATCAAAAACGCGTATAGAACCATAGGAGCCTTATACCCAATGATAGGAAATGGAAATCTAAGTTATCAAAATAAACTCCTAATTTATAAATCGGTCATCCGCCCGGGAATACTGTATGCAGCACCCGCATGGGGATATGCCTGTAAAACTACCATAGACTTATTAGAGACAAGACAAAACAAAACCCTAAGGATTATAAAAAAAGCCCCTAAATACTTAAGAAACTCGGTAGTTAGGAAAGACTTCAAAATAAAAACTGTTAGAGCCCAAATTAAAAAGCTAGCGCTTAAATTCTACAAAAATCTGCCATCTGTCCCAAATGAACTATTATTTAATCTGCATGACTATGATCATCGCAAGGCTAAATCTCGTAAGAGACCCCGCTCGGTACTTAACTTTAATATTCGGTACTAGGAACGTCCCACCTTAATCAGTTGATATTAAACAAAACTCGCGATCTTTACTTTTCTACAAAATGTCTTAAATCCTAAACTGCTAAAGTGCTAGGCAACCATCAGATCTGCATCAACCCCCCAAACTGCTTAAACTCTAAATGTGCAACAAACTGCCACACTAGGAGCTAGATCAAATAATAACAAGAAAGATCAATCATGCTTAAAGCATTGATTATGAAACACTTTCCAACTTCAATGCAATTTTATTTAAACAAGTCTAAAATGCAATATATTCCTCGGTAATATTTTGAAACTTATCACAATACTGCTTTAATTTATTATATTTGAAAACTTAAACCTTCATCGAAAAAAAATGAACTTCATTCAAATGATGGCATTGAAATATAAATTGCCTGGTTTAAACATCTCTAAAATGTTATACATTCCTCGGTAATAGTTTTAGAATTATCATAATACTACGATAATTTATTATATTTGAAAACTTCATCGAAAAGAACTGAAATTAATTCAAATGACGTCATAGAAAAAATAACACGCCTGGATCTCTCTATAAAAACAGGATTTCATTCATAACTTTCTCCCATTCATTTCATTCATCACAATACTATAATAATTTATTTTATTTAAACATTTTATTTAAGACCATGGAGCTACAAATATTTAAACTCTATGCTTAAAACTGCATTGAAAAAAATCGTCCTTCTCTTTATAAAATTAATTAATATTTCATTCATATCAGCCATGCAGACTCCATGGACTAAATTATTTTGTGTTAAAAAAATACAGGAATTCTAATACAACTCATTCTACATATTTTGCTGTTTACATTTTACATAGGTGAAAAACAGGCTTAGTTGTAGAAATAATCAAATTTACATGAGCATTTAAACTCAAATATATTGTCATTGCGTTGTTTCAGTATGTAGATGCACAGAATTTAAGCAAAAATAAAGTAGTTTTAGGACGGATACAACACTCAATATGAATTAAAAAGAACTTAAAAAGATCATGATTTTGAAACAAGATGGATGCCATATATCATTTTGAAGTGGGTCATGTGATCGTTTCATATCATGGTCACGTGATCGTTTCATATAAGAGGTGTAATTATTATTTTAATTTTTATTTTAAAAACTACTGAATATATATCGCTGAATTTTTTTTTGTATATTTTATGGAACAATTTGAATATTACCTAAAATTTTCGAAGCAATTTGTGAATTTTAAATCCGCTTAAAAAATGTTTGAAAAATTAGGTCCCATAGGGCTCAATGTATTTCATTTTTTCAACTCGGGTTCAATCCAAAACTGATTGGGTGATATTATTCATTTATATTCCCATAGATCCTACAGACCGTCTGAACAACATACTAAAATTTTATTTTGATTAAGTCATTTTTACGGCAGTTATCGTGCTAACGGACAGACAGACAGACAGAATGAACAAAGTCATAAACACTTTTCAACTTTGTTGTAAAGTGTTAAAAACAGTAAATCAAAAACCTCGAACCTCCAACTATGGGCCAATGAAATGATGTCACAGTATGAAGATAAGAACCACACCTAGAGATTGGAGTTAAAATGGCGCTTCGCGCCTGGTGCTCTGTTCTGGACGAAACTCTATGTCTCCGGCCCTCACTAGCTCTTTTTCATTTATTTTGCTGAATCTCGAATTTATCTCATGATGCTTTAGTTCCTCTTTGGATTCACAAATGGCAACCCCATAAAACTAAGATAATTTTTGCAAACCCCTTTTTTGTTCATGGAATCAAGTTCATTTTATTTTTTATTATTTACCTTATTTTTGCTCAAATGATATCATGGGTTCCAATATATTGGTACATATCGGAGGTTAAAGTCCTTATGACTAGAAACTCCTCATCCGGAACACATTGCGACTGGTCACTGGATGCCATTCATTTAGAAAAACTTTATAAGTACCAACTTTTATTCGAAGTAATTATCTAATTATATTATTATTCTCGAGAAAAAGATTAAGGACACTACAATAAAATATTGCACAAGAGTATACTATATGCCAGCTTACATATACTATCAGATTTAACGTCAATTTCGGTGCACGTAAAGTACTAAACAACATAAAGTATTATTTCAAAGTTGTTAGTTAACATTGTTCTGCATTATATGACAGTATCTAAAACTTCCAAACACAATTAACAGTTAAAATGACTAGCTATATTAAGGGTATACAGTTAGATCAGGGCCATCTTTGTCGAAATAATTTTGGGCTTAGAGGCTACGAATTTGCCGGTAACACAAAGATGACACACGTACACAGATCCCTGAGCACAAAATTGTTCTGTCAACAACATTGTACCGCTGAAATATGGTGCTCGAAAGCCGGCCACACAAAGGAGGCATTTTCCCTGATGTTCCGAATAAGCTTTTGTTATATATGAACAGGACATTTTGATGCAGAACTAAAATATTGTTGATATGAGAAACATCAAGTAATGAAACTTACTAGTGTCTTGCCACTCTACATCCAGTCCGTTGTATGCGTGGGTAAGCTTTGTAGTAATGAGTTTTAGGGTGAGAATCTGTTGGTTGATAACCGAGTTCTGCCTTGACACGTCGAGATTCACCTCGGGATTCTTAGTCTGGTTGAGGAGGCCTTCGCCTATCACGTCATAAGCATATCTGAAGCATGAAAGCAATTATTAAATATTACATATTTTAATAGGAAACATTTTTGGTATTATTTCATAAAGTTAAAATGTATATAGCATATTGACCATAAAAAGCAATCTATTTTAATCTGCAACAAATCAAAGCATTAAACAGAAATTTTTTAATAGAAAGCCAACAAGGTGTTTGGATATAAAGATTTAAAACTTTAGATAATCTTCTGCAAGTTAAGCAGAAATATAAGAATCCTATTTCATGAATGTTTTTTAAATATAATTGTGAGTTATAATTACATTATAGAGAAAAGTTCTCATATTTAGATTAGAAAATGTATCTAATAAGTTTGTCTAATAAGTGCATCTAATTTATTCTTTTAATATTTGGAAATAAATTGTCGGCTCAATAACACTTAATGGTAATTCTAAAACCGGAAAAAAAACGCCTAGCTTAGTGTTTCCCATTATATTGAAACGAATAGTGGTCTACAACAACCACAATATCTACTACATACAATTACAATTATATTGTACTCCAAACTGAATCAAGATAAAACTATCCCTGCCCCTAAAGGGAACCCTACCTTTGGCTTCATTAAAATAAAAACATTTATATAGCATTTATTGAAAAATGAACATGCTTCTAACTACTGAGCAATAAAATGCAAAACTTTTCGTAAACGTAAATATTGCCGGTTTGATCTTAATACCATTACTTAATCTCTAAGCTATTTCCAAAATAAATAGATAATACCCATATTGAATACATGCAGCACTGAGAAACTACAAGAAAACTTACTTCGCCTTATTAAGTCCATTCCAGCAGTCATCTTGTGGTAAGCTCTTGCTATTGCCTGTCACCTGGGAATCTGCGCACATTATCTTAGAAAGTTGTACCCAGAAATTCCTTGTCTTTTTAATCTTCTTTTTGATGCTCTGTACAAGACGGTCAATACTCGTTCCGGCTGCGGTGGTGGGACGAACAGCATTTTCTCGATGGCCAAATTTTAAGGTTTCAAAATTCAACTCGTGTCTAGCGTCTCTCTTGCCAAGACGAGGTTTACCACATTGTTTAAACAACTGAAATAAAAAGGGCGTTCTAGAGAATTCCTATTTTTCAAATTACTGTAAATAAATCATGCACATTTTAAGCAAAGAAATTAAAGTAATTGACAGAAGTAGGACAATAAAAAATTAACTGGTGCATGGCTTAACTCGACTTTCTTATATTCAATTGAAAATTTGAAAAATCTGTATTGTGAATCCAAATGATTACAACGTGTTTACTATTCACTTTAAAAGGTTTGAAATTTTTTTTAGATTGATATACTTAACAATGTATCCCCGAGGAGTAACTTGCCCCCCCCTACGCAAAGGGGAGCTAATGACGTCATGAACAAAACATTTCTATCGCGGCTATTTATCACAACAATGATTGAAGCTAATGATTGAAGTCTCGTGATCAATGAGCTAGAAATAAACCCTTCTATGCATGATTGATTCACATTTTATCCTATGTTGCCATGCTAAGAAAAGTCTGATGTGGGCAGCACATGACTTTCCCTGCAGATTTATATCCACGTTTTCTTTATTTTATTTAAATTTAATTCACTTTTAATTCAATTTTCGTTCTCATTTGGTAACTGAACTTATTTTCTTTCAAAGGTGGTGTAGAGAAAATACGAAAAAACTAAAATATCTCGAGAACGGCTAGCCCTAATGTAATGGGGTTGGTCTTATTCTTTTCTGCGTTAAATATTACATATAAAACAATCATTTAATGGATATATTTGAGCATACGTAGTTTTTTATTTTAGATTTTGACGATTTTTGCGAGCCATTTTGGAAAAAAAGGAAGGTTATTTTTTTTCGAATCGTACCAAAATCCAATCAGCACCAGGGTGGCCCACAGGCGACTTATCTACCGAATTTTGTGAAATTCAGTCCATTAGTTTTTCAGCTAGAGTGGATATAGGCTTTTGCGGGCATTTTGCAAAAAAAGGCACGTTCCTTTATCCCGAATCGCAAAAAAAGGCAGTTTTTTTCCCGAATTGTACAAAAAAATCTAATCAGCACCAGCGTCCCCCACAAGTGACTTATCTATAAAACTTTATGAAATTAGGTAAATTAGTTTTTGAGTTAGAGTAGATACAAAATCTGCACAGAGACAGACAGACACACAGACACAGACGTCACTCTAAAAATGTTTTTTTCGTATTCTAGAGGTCCCAAAACGTGTAGAGCCGTCGAAAACTCGAGTTGTGATTTTCGGTATGATTCCAATACTTTCCCTATACATTACCATATATTGCAGGGAAAGTAAAAATTACACAAAATAACACTAAATTTGCATTTTTATTTCAATTTCTGTTTTTATTTGGTAATTGGACATTTTTCCAAAAGCGGCTATTTAAATGCGAAAAATCTTAAATATCTCGAGAACGGTTAGCCCTAGAGTAATAAAGTTGTTCTTTTTCTTTTCCTCATCAAAAATTACGTATAAAACAAGCATTTAATTGATATACTTGAACATACGTAGCTGTTTTTTTAGATTTTAGCGATTTTTGAGGGCCATTTCGTAAAAAAAGGCAGGTTGTTCTTTTCCGATTAATACATAAATCTAATCAGCATCAGAGTATTCTACAAGTAACTTATCTACCAAATTTTGTGAAATTTGGTCAATTAGTATTTTAGTTAGAGTGGATACATGAAATTTTTACGGGCCATTTTGCACAAAAAGGCGGGTTCTGTTTTTACGAATCGTACCAAAAACTAATCAGCACCAGGGTCATACCCAAGTGACTTACCTACCAAATTTTATGAAATTCGGTCTATTAGTTTTTGAGTTAGAGTGGATACATACATTGCACAGACAGACACACACAGAGACGTCACGCTAAATCTAGTTTTTTTTTGTATTCTAGAGGTCTCGAAACGTGTAGATCCGTCGAAAACTCGAGTTGCGATTTTCGGCATGATTCCAATACTTTCCTTATACATTACCATGTATTGCAAGGAAAGTAAAAATCTGATGTGAGCAGCACATGACTTTCCCTGCAGACTTATATTAACGTTCTCTTTATTTTAATTAAATTTATTTCACTTTTAATTCAATTTTCGTTCTCATTCGGTAACCGGGCTTATTTTCAAAGGTGGCATAGGGAAAGTGCGAAAAACTAAAATATCTCGAGAACGGCTAGACCTAGTGTAATGGGGTTGGTCTTATTCTTTTCGTCGTTAAAAATTGCGTATTAAATCAGCATTTAATGGATATATTTGAGTATACCCAGTTCTTTAGTTTAGATTTGGACGATTTTTGCGGTCCATTTTGCAAAAAAAGGCAGGTCATTTTTTCCGAATCGTACCAAAATCTAATCAGCACCAGGGTAATCCACAAGTGACTCATCTACCGAATTTTGTGAAATTCGGTCCATTAGTTTTTCAGTTAGAGTGGATACAAGCTCTTGCGGGCCATTTCGCAAAAAAAAAGGCGGGTTTTTTTTATCCCGAATCGTACCCAAAACTAATCAGCACCAGACTCGCTCACAAGTAACTTACCTACCAAATTTTGTGAAATTCGGTATATTAGTTTTTTAGTTAAGAATGGATACAAAATCTGCACAAACAGACACACACACAGACGTCACGCTAAAAATAGTTTTTTCGTATTCTAGAGGTCTCGAAACGTGTAGATCCGTCGAAAACTCGAGGTGTGATATTCGGCATGATTCCAATACTTTCCCTATACATTACCATGCATTGCAGGGAAAGTAAAAATTGATAAGTTTGAACCCTCTGTCACTGGGGGCGCAGTGGTGAATATAATATGTGATCAAATGTCCTGCTTGGACACATAAACAGGTTTTATAGAGAGGAAGAAAGACATTTCAGAATTACAGGTTGTCACAAATTCAGACTCAATGGGGCGTAAAGAGAGGATTGTCACTAAGTACCTCTTGTGAGACAGCTTGACCATTCTCCTGGAAGTTCATAATGGCGTCTGATATTTTAATGTCGATGGGATCAACCACTGATTCAATATTAAATGAACTTTCGAGGCGAGAGGCAAGCATCATCATTGCATCTGAAAAAACAAGGGATAATCAGTTTATAACAAGGATAGCGAAAAACCAGCAAGCTACACTATATGGTCAACCAAATGTTTTATAAATGATATGGAACCATAGTACCAAATTAAAAAAATCTGATGTGGGCAGCACAGGACTTTCCCTGCAGACTCAAATTCATTTTTTCTGTATTTCTTTAAGAACCCATTAAATTGAGTTTAATTGCACAAAATAACACTAAATTTGCATTTTTAATTCAATATTTGCATTTATTTGGTAATTGGGCAGTTTTCCAAAGGCGGCATAACAAAAATGCGAAAAATCTCAAATATCTCGAGAACGGTTAGTCCTAGAGTAATAGAGTTGTTCTTATTCTTTTCCTCGTCAAAAATTACGTATAAAACAAGCATTTAATTAATATATTTTAACATACGTAGTCTTTCTTTTAGATATTGGTGATTTTTGCGGGCCAATTCGTAAAAAAAGGCAGGTTGTTCTTTTCCGAATCGTACCAAAATCAAATCAGCACCAGAGTATCCCACAAGTGATTTATCTACCAAATTTTGTGAAATTTGGTCAATTAGTATTTCAACTAGAGTGGATACATGAAATTTTTGCAGGCGATTTCGCAAAAAAAGGCGAGTTCTTTTTTTTCGAATTTTACCAAAAACTAATCAGCACCAGGATCACACCCAAGGGTCTTACCTTCGAAATTTTATGAAATTCAGTCCATTAGTTTTTGAGTTAGAGTAGATACATACATTGCACACACACGCACACACACAGACGTCACGCTAAAAATAGTTTTTTCGTATTCTAGAGGTCCCGAAACGTGTAGATCCGTCGAAAACTCGAGTTGCGATTTTCGACATGATTCCAATACTTTCCCCTATACGTCACCATGTATTGCAGGAAAAGCAAAAATAATATTTTTTTACATTTTATCATAACAAATTTTTGACATAGTCAAATAAGAAGTATTTTTGTTAAAGTGTTAAACATTTAAGATATATAAATAAAATAGTGATACAGCATGTAATACTACAAATATAAAACAAGCTGTACCTTGATATGCAAACTCGCATATTGGTAGCATCTAATATTTAAAGTTCAGGGAAACTTTTAATATTGCATACTGAAAGATGACAGTTATTTCACCAATGTGTTTTGACGTTGATTTGACGAAGCAGCATTGTTGGGTTGCTGGGACCTCATATTGCGACGTTGAAAAATATGTCACGATCTAACGTCACAAAAATCTTCGAAAAAGGACATCTAAACTCAGCAAAGTGGATATGACGTTGCAGCAACGTTATGGGACCTAAATGAAAGTCTACATTGCACATGATGGTACATGGCAACGTAAATGCAACTATAAAATACTGTATGGGGTGTAGTTATTCGTTAATACTGCTAATACAACAAAAAGTATTTGAAACGAAAAATTCACAAAATTCTAAACTCCACATTAAGCGTAATAGCCAGAAAGGACTGTGTTAACCAAACTACCTCTTCTTTCAAAAATAATGTATTTAAATAGAATTAAGCATTATGTCATTAAATTAAAAATGTTCTCTTTGGATGAGCCGTAATTAAGTTTATTCTAAAGTTTTAAATTATTAATTTAACCTTCTTAACTACGGTTACAGCCATTAATTGGAAGAACATGTTAAAATACCTTCTTTTAATTGATATGGGAGGACAAGCAAATGAGATTATCGGATGGATATTAAAATTGAAAGTGATGGATCAATAATTTTCTTATTTTGGTTATTTAATTCAGCGCAAGAGAATATTAGAAATTGTCTTTCTTCTTCTGCCACTTGTCCTATAAATTAAATATTTAGATGCATGCAATTTTAAATATGTCCCAATTTACAAGATTGCTTTCTACAATTTCATTTTAAATGTGGCAAAATGTTTTTAGCTGAAAAAGAGCAATTGTATCACTAAAATATAAAATGTAAGATTCTCATCATGACGAATATTGTTTTATTGTTTGAGAACGGTGCTGGGAGTAGCTAGCTATATGCAGTCTGATTAAAAATACTATGGTCTAAATGTTTTCAAAAAGCTTTAATGCGCATACGAATGATATCACCCAGTTTTGGATTGAACCCGGGTTGAAAAGGTGAAACCTATGGGACCTAATTTTTCAAACATTTTCAAGCAAAATTAAAATCCACAAATTGTTTCTAAAATTTTAGGAAATATTCAAATTATCCCGTAGAATATATAAAAAAAAAAATTCAGTAAAATATGTTCAGTAGTTTTTTAAATAAAATTTAAAATAATAATTGCACCCATATAATAGGAAGAAATCACGTGACCCACTTCAAAGTAAAATATGGCATCTATCTTTTTTTTTCTCTAATGCAAAAATTGTGATTTTTAAAGTTCTTTTAAATTTATATTTAGTGTTGCATTCGTCCTAAAACCGCTTTATTTTTGCGTATTTTCTCTGCATCTATATTCTGTGTCAACGCAATTACAATATTTTTGAGTTTAAATGATCATCAAACTTTGATTATTTCAACAACAAAATCTAATTTTAATGGAAGCAAAATGCAAACAAGTGATTGGAAGACCCAGACCACACGACCAACCCTAAGGCTTACGGTAACTTACTGTGTGGCCGGTGCAAACAAGTGAATGTAAGAGGAGTTGTATAAGAATTGCTGAATCCTTTCAAAGCAAAATTATTTAGCTCTAGAGTCTGGAATAAAAGTGATATGAATGAAATATTTATTGCTTTCACACAAAGAGCCAAACGATTTGTATTTCGACGACGTCATTTGAATAAAGTTCATTTTTACCGATGAAGTTTTAGGTTTTCAAATATAATAAATTATTGTAGTACTGTGATAGTTTAAAATATATCAGCGCAGAATGTATCGCATATTAGAGATGTTTAAACAAAATTGCATTTCAGTTGGAAAGTGTTTCATAATCAATGCTTTATGCATGATTAATCTTTCTTGATTTTTTATGACTTGTGCGGTCATTTTAGGAAAATGTCATCTCCTATTAAATCACTATTTTATAGTAAAATGTTAATTCGGAAGACATTTCCATTGCCGATACAAATATCCACGGACCGGTTTCGTGCTTATTACGCACTCGTCAGCATGGAATAACCGATAGTTGCAATGGCAGCAAGAAAATTGTTATAAGTCACAATTTTGCAAACGTGTATGGGAATTGACAATTTGAATCCTTCTACGTGGCTGGCATAAAATTCAATCTTCCGAATTTGGGGAACGTCCCTTTTGGTGGGTTTTGTGCTTATGGACGAACACTAAAACTGCCTTTTCAGTTTCGTGTGGCCCAAGCTAAATTGTAATTGAATTTTATGTCGGCCACGAGGAAGGACTGAAATTGTCAATTCCTACAGAAGTTTCCAAAAATTGTGGCTTATAGCAAGTTGCTTGCTGCCATTACAGATATCGATTATTCCATGCCGATGAGCCCATAAGATCGAAACCGTTCCATGGATATTGATATCTGCAATGAACGTGTCTTCAGAATTTTGGAAACAACATTATAGGCAGGTTTTGTGTTTATAAAACATTAATAACAAGAATTTTATGAAAGAGCTTTCATATGATGGCGAGCAATCTGTACACTTTATTTTCGACGACATTATTAAGAATGCTTTTATTCTTTTCCACACTCCTTTCGTAAAATTTATATTCGTAATATTTCGTAAAATAATATTTTTTAAACTCTCCCGGCCGCTCATTTTGCTGCTCATGCCCTTGGGTGAGACGGGCGGCCTGGGCTTTCCACACTCCTTTCGTAAAATTTATAGTTCTAGTCAAGCTGGAAACTTGACTAGAACTAAAAGTCGCCAAAGACTTCGAAATTGTGTTGCATTTCATTATTTACTTGTGTTATAATATATTTTTCAGCTTTTAAATTTTGAATCAAAGTTAATATAGGGCAGAGTTGGTCATAGCTTTCAAATATTTTTAAAGCCTAAATCATACAGACGATCAGACGAATTTTTGGAATAACCAGAAATGCCACCTCCCGAAGCAGAAGAAATTATAAATGAATCTCCCTACCTACCCCCCCCCCCTCTAGAATTTGATACTGAATGCATATCAGACATAATCTAATCTCAATCTATAGCCGATTCTGAGAACAAGATGTTTCAGGAAATTTTGTCAAAAATGTACATTCCAAATTTTTTCGAAAACTTTGTTTTTAGAAATTTCTTGCCATTGCTTGCCACCAAAAAGTGACAAGCGAAACTCCGATAAAAAAAGAAAATATTAAATAAAAAACCAACCAGCGAAGGAATTGAAAAAAAAAATATTTGACTGATTTCCTTCAACAAGCACAGGAATTTGGGAATGGTAAGCATATTACAGATGTCGGACATAAAGGGAAAAATAGAATGATGATTGAAATGTCCAGTGTTCCTTAAACACAATTTCTTGAATCAGATATAACCAACAAAAACATTACCAGGAGCGGGGATGGGGTCAGAAAAAAGTCGTATTTTATTTTGCAGTTCATAAATGTGTAACACTGCTTTTGAATTAGAGCAAAAATTCAAGACTCTCTTCTTAAATCCATGGAGATTTTTTTTTTTTTTAATTGGACAAATAGAACCCACTCTGCATCTGTCTAGGTCAGGGGTGACCAACCCAAATGACCTTGCGGGCCACTTCGGAAAAACATTATAATCCCGCGGGCCGCATATATATACATATATTTCATTGCCAATGGCTAGGCACTTGACTCATCGCTGCAATGCAATACTGCCCACTTCTAAGTATGTATAAAAACAGAAGCAACGTGATAAAATAGAAACAGTTATGGGATTTATCTGTTACAAAACACTACACTAAAAACAAAAATATTGCACAAAATAATCGTATTTTGTAAAGTTGTAATGAATCTCGCGGGCCGCAAAATTATTCAAGGCGGGCCGCATGCGGCCCACGGGCCGCGGGTTGGCCACCCCTGGTCTAGGTTATAATTAGTTTATTCAGCATTTCAATTTCGAAAACAACTTCGAACATCCATATTTTATCGAAACATTCAACGATAACGCCAACTTCTAGACTCAACAACTGAACCAAACAGGAAAAAGAAATATAAAGGATGGTATGAGACATTCATGGGCGAAAATTATCACACTTAGCATAAATTATAAATATTTTAAAAATATGACCGAGGGAAATTTCCAATCCCACATTCAATATATCAATGAATACTCAGCAAAACCTACAACTAATTTAAATTACATAGAACAATCGGATTGCTTCAGAAATCATACAGGAAACAAGTTCATGAATGGTAGTAATGAATGGTCGTACTAAACGATCTTAAAAGCTTGATACACAAGACGATAGGAAAATAAAAATTCTACTTCCAAGAACCGAAGAAAAGATTGCGAAAGAGCAGACATTTCGGCGATAATCATCATAGTAAAAAAAGTTTCAGCTAAAATTCAACCCTCACGCGAAGAAGAGTAAACACAGTCGTAAAAACACCAGTGGCAGGCAGACACGCGGACCATCAGAATAATCGACGAATTTTTGATGATGGATTTAGTGGTGGAGGTTCAACGAATCTATCGGCATTTTAACCTCAGGTCAAGAGACAATCAGGCGCTACGAAACATTAGTCAAAATTCCTTTTCACAGACGATGAAAAACGCCATGTGTCATGTCTGTAGATCAAGTGCGCATCAGGATCGCCAAATTTAGAAATTTTGAATGAAACATACATTTAGAAGCCTACAAGACATGCGGCAAAGCTAACTTGACTGTCAAGAAGAAAAAAATATCCCAACTTACAATCAGTGTTTCTTTCATGATATATTGGCCGGGGGGGGGGGGGCGAATGAAATTTTAGGGGTGGTAAATTTTCTATATAAATATATCTAAATACTGTGTCACATAAATAGCAACTAGGTTAACATAAAATGCATCGGGGGGGGGGGGGGCTTCGCCCCCCCCTGGAGGTATGCCAAAAAGAAATACTGCTTATAGTCCATATGCAGGATGTTTAAAAAGAACCCGACCAGGCTTACTTTTGAACCGTTAGTATCAGTCACATATTTCCAATTGGAAAATTGTTTAGCGTTGTATGAAAAAGTTTTGAAAATATTTTCAAAATAGCGAGAGGTATTTGCATAAAACCACTGAATCTAACTTCTTATACGACCCTTTTAGGGCAAAATGTCTATTTACTCGTAAAATGTTTCTTAGTTTTAATGTAATATAATTTAGTTTGGCATCTGTACGAATCAAACAAGTGCGTGACAAAATAAGTGCGTAATAAAACAAAATTCCTGACTTAACACACACACACATACACACACACACACAAAAAAAATAACCACTTTTTTACCAAGCAATTTTCGAAAGAATTCAGGGACCATCCACAAAAGAAAGTTTTAGTGTATTTTGTATACTTGTTCTTCTGCAAATCACTATGTAATTTATATATCCGAGTCCAGTTGATTTGAGTGATTTGAGTTTTGCCGATCCTAAAAAAGTCCTAAAAGTTTGCCTAAACCACTTTATTTTGTTTTTATGCAGTATCTACAAAGCTTTTACCTTTCCAAAATGGTTCAAAATATTAAAATATCGAAATTATAACCACTATTCAAAAACTGAAGTGTAATTACACACCTTTATAGGACTTTTAAAGGACTTTAAATTACTCGCTTACTGTTTGTTCATAGCAGTTTGTTTTCGAGATGCTGTAACCATTTAATTTTCTTCATCTTTACAAGACGATTTCTCAAAAACTATAAATGAGAGCTTTGTAAAAACAAATTATTGATCTAGAAACCGGATTTTTTATTGAACTTTTCTGTCGTTTAAATTTTAGGTCTATCTTTTAAAGTTTAGAAGAAACTAAACCATTTCGACTGAAAATAAGCAAGCGAAAATTCACTCAGACTTTTTATTGTTTAAAAAAATTGTTCAAAAAATTAAAATATTTTTTTTTCATAAATCGTTAAATATTTTCGACAAAAGAAATATAAATTATTTATATTCCTGTCTATCATGTTCGAAGATATAAGCATCTAAAATGTTTACAATTTCCGTAATACTTTTAGCTTGGTACCCCGACCATAGACGTTATTCACGTCAAAAAAACGTTATATACGTCAAAAAAATTGAGTTAACAATAGAGGTAACGAAATATTGAATGCGTTTACTAAAATGCAATAAGCATTTCAGAACTATTTGATACGTAACATGGTTATCTCATTGGAGCCTTGTTTACCGTATATCGGAATCTGCTTTTATCTCCGCAATCCGGAAGCTACTGGCATCAAACTGCTTTCAGTGACAGATTGTCGCCGATGGAGAGAGGAAAAATTCATCCCAAACAAACAACCCGCATTAAAACTAACATCACGAATGAATCGTGCTATTCATGTTTACCAGAGGTATTAAATTATTATCTCGATACCAGCTATTTTTTCTTTTTTCTTTTTAGTATTCTATTTAGAATTCTCGGACTGGGCGAACGCCATGTTGGGTGGCGCCGGCCATTTTTATCTTTCGCCATGCCCAAATATAGAACAGATGTGAATCAGTGCAGTAAATGAAAGAAATGATTAGTAAGGAAGGTTTGAATGAATGCTAGGCGATGCCAGATAAATTCTTGGAATATGAGAGATTAGAGAGGCATGACCGAGAGATGTTTTTATTCGAGGTGGTAGATAATGTGGTTTTGCGTAAAGATATGAAAAATACCCGAAATATATATATATATGAAGAAATTGTTTGATATTATTCAACAACTATGACCTCTGTGTACATTTTAAGTGGTGTTATATCAACTGCAACGCGTTTTAATTAAAAAGAAGAAAGATAGGGAATGACAGGAGAAAAACAGAATGAATGAAAAGAAAGAGGAAGCATAAAAACTATGAGAAATGCCTGATTCTTATTGGCAAATTCAAGACAGAATATTTTTGAGCAAAATGTTTCCTTGTGCTGACCTGTAGTTACGTATTCACAAGAAACCGCAAAATTTTAGGCATGCCTTGGCGGATAATAGGCAAATAATTTTATACGTTTTACCCTATCTTTTTTTAACACTTTACAACAAAGTTGAAAAGTGTTTATGACTTTGTTCATTCTGTCTGTCTGTCTGTCTGTCTGTCTGTCTGTCCGTTAGCACGATAACTGCCGTAAAAATGACTTAATCAAAATGAAATTTTAGTATGTTGTTCAGACGGTCTGTAGGACCTATGGGAATATAAATGAATAATATCACACAATTAGTTTTGGATTGAACCCGGGTTGAAAAAATGAAATACATTGAGCCCTATGGGACCTAATTTTTCTAACATTTTTTAAGCGGATTTAAAATTCACAAATTGCTTCGAAAATTTTAGGTAATAGTCAAATTGTTCCATAAAATATATAAAAAAAAATTCAGCTAAATATATTCAGTAGTTTTTTAAATAAAAATTAAAATAATAATTACACATCTTATATGAAACGATCACGTGACCATGATATGAAACGATCACGTGACCATGATATGAAACGATCACATGACCCACTTCAAAATGAGATATGGCATCCATCTTGTTTCAAATTCGTGATTTTTTAAAGTTCTTTTTAATTCATATTGAGTGTTGTATCCATCCTAAAACTACTTTATTTCTGCTTAAATTCTGTGCATCTACATACTAAAACAACACAATGACAATATATTTGAGTTTAAACTCTCATTCAAATTTGATTATTTCTACAATTAAGCCTATTTTTCACCTATGTAAAATGTAAACAGCAAAATATGTAGAATGAGTTGTATTAGAATTACTGTATTTCTTTAACACAAAATAATTCAGTCCATGGAGTCTGCATGGCTGATATGAATGAAATATTAATTGATTTTATAAACAGAAGGACGATATTTTTCGATGAAGTTTTAAGCATAAAGTTTATGAATTGTAGCTCCATGGTCTTAATTTTTAAATAAAATAAATTATTCTAGTATTGTGATGAATGAAATGGAGAAAGTTATGAATGAAATCCCGCTTTTATAGAGACATCCAGGTGTGTTATTTTTTCTATGACGTCATTTGAATTAATTTCAGTTGTTTTCGATGAAGTTTTCAAATATAATAAATTATCGTAGTATTATGATAGTTTTATAAATATTACCGTGGAATGTATTGCATTTTAGAGATATTTAAACCACGCAATTTATATTTCAATGCCGTCTTTTGAATGAAGTTCATTTTTTTCAATGAAGGTTTAAGTTTTCAAATATAATAAATCAATGTAGTATCGTGATAAGTTTTAAAATATTACCGAGGAATGTATTGCATTTTCGACTTTTTTGAATAAAATTGCATTGAAGTTGGAAAGTGTTTCATAATCAATGCTTTAAGCATGATTGATCTTTCTTGTTTTTATCGAATAGCCAGGCACTTGACTTCCATCATTCGCCTATACATCCACCAGGAACGTGAACCATTTAGACGTCATAGGACGTTGCCCCAGGCCACCTCGCGGAACACACTGCACCCAACAACGCAACATCCATGTCTTACGTGAGACTCGAACCCACAACGCGGCGGTCCAACGATCGCTTGGAAACGATCGCCTTGACCGCTCGACCACCGTGTCGGCATCTGTGGAACTGTAATTAACAATGACAAAAATATTGATGTATTGGCGGGAAAATTCATCGTAATAGTATGCATATGTATATACTACATAAGAGAAACACTTATTTCGGTTTGATTATCTGTCTGTCGCGCCACTTGGCGCCACTCTGGCGACCTTGCACATAAATTTGACACAATATCAACAACTTGGCGACTTTTGGGACATGCTACTGATAGTTCAATACCTTAAATTTATTTTCTTAGATAATACGCTTCATGAGAATTATCAATTAAAAATTCTTGATTAAAATACTGCAAGTTTCACTCTCCTGGAACAGTATAAGAGAAGGGATTCAACCTGGGGAAATTTATACCTTGCATCTATGGTTTACACCGACTATAACGGCGGGTCTCAAAACAAATAATCCTCTCTTCCTGCAAAGTCCCAGCCAAAGGGACACTATCGACGGAATCATTCACCAGTAAGGGTCCGAAGAACACCCACCAAGCAAAGACTCCAGTCGCCAACAGTTTGGGACACATTACAAAACCAGGCCTACAACGTCACGTGAACGAGTCCGTATTTAGTACGCGGAGACACATCCCGAGCATTCGGTTAGTTTAGCATCGCACCATTATAGCAGATTCATTTTGATAAGGGCAGTCTTAGATAAAACGCGTCAGTTTTAGTTAAGAGTGCTAAAACTATAGGTGCTTAAGCTGCACTGTCAATATCTGGATAAAATTCTACAATAAAAAAAAAAAAAAAATCTTTGAATGAAGATAAGAAATACTGAAGGACTCATTAGTAATTTTAATTTTCTTATATACATAATGTATAAGGAAAGTATTGTGACGGGGTCGAAAATTCGAATTGAGTTTTCGAAGGGAGAGCACGTTGCAAGCATCCCTGACCACGAATCGAACATTTTTAAGGTGATGTCTGTGTGTGTGTGTGTGTCTGTGAAAGTATGTGTGTGCGTGTGTCAGTGAGTCTGTGGAGACGATAACTGACGAACGAATGGGGCGATTCGAATGAAATTTGGTACAAAAATCACAATCCGTGAATACTGGAAGCCTATTGTTTTAAAACACAATCGAATGTTCAGAACCCCCCTAAATTTTCGAGTGAAATTTTGAAAAAATCATAAAAAAATCAAAACCTTTAATGAAGTTACTCAAATAGACATTTCTTATGTAAATTTTCCTTAGAAAACGATTGACATAAACTTTAAAACGCTAGGATGAACCGTTCTCGAGATATTGCACATTTTTCAAATAAATGTATAAAAAAAAAATCCCATAAATTAAAAAAAAATATTAACTGTTGAGAAACATGTTTACTTTTCATATGTAATATCATGCGATAAATTTGGTAACATCATTCTTATGGATCTAACTCGTTCCATTCACGAGAAAAAATACTTTGAGTAATATTTTTGTATTTGAACGCACAATATTCATTTATCTGCTGTAAGAATAACTTATTTCTCCATCCATAACGCTTGGCGAGATTTTGGCGACGAATTGCCAAATTAATAAAAATCTCGCCAAAAGGATAAATATGACGCTAAATCAATGAAAATGACGACTCATTGAAGAAAATTCAATATCTTGGAAATAGTATAAGTATCTACTATAAGAATAACGTTTTTTTTAACTGTAAAAGCAGTAAATTCATTCATTATATAAGGAAAGTCGTGTGTTGCCCATATCAGATTTTTTTTTAATGTAGCAGTTTATTTCTTTATTAAATTGTAACAAACATAGTCATAACACAACATCAACATTATCTCAAAATCTCTCTTTTATTTCTGTAGCCACAAATATTAAACTCGCCTCAGTGACAGATTGACTATGATGGAGAGAGGAAAAACTCACCCCAAATAAACAACTCATATCAAAAGTAACATCGTGAATGAATCTTGCTATTCAAGTTTACTCTGAGATATTAAATTATTATCTCGATACTCGCTTTCTTCCCCCCCCCCCCCATGTCCCGATTTGAATTCTAGGACGTACGACAAACGTCATGTTGGGTGGCGCCAAACATTTTTATCTTTCACTGTGCCCAAATATAGAACAAATGTGAATCAGTGTAGTAAATGAAAGAAATGATTACAAGAAAGTTTAAATGAAAGCTGACGATGCTGGATAAGTTTTTGGAATAAGAGAGAGAATCAATGACGCTAGACGTTTTTGATTAAAGGTGATAATGCGGTTTCGTGAGGTATGAAATATGCCAAAATTTTAAAAACTAAAGCAAGTTATACTTGATATTATCCACTGTAAAATTCTGCATTCAATTTTCGTAATATAATCGATCAAGTAGGTGTATTTGTTTATAAAAAGTATTTAAATGAAAGAAAATGCTGAATATTCCAACTATACATTTTCATTGCCTAATTTACCAGGAAAAAAATTAATTATATAATAGTTTCTATCCAGCAAAAATATATTTAAATATTAATGAAGCAAAAAAAAAAAAAAAAAAAAAAAAAAAAAAAAAAAAAAAAAAAAAAAAAAAACTCGTTTCTGGTCTATAATTTGGTTGCCGTGATTAAAAGTGTATTTATGAATTTTAATACCAAATGAGTAAAAATTATTAGTAAGTCAAAATAATATTTTTTGCAGAAAAGTGATCTTCAGGGGTATCTCAGATGGTATTCCCAACTCAAAGTACGTTTATACATAACGTCAAAGTACGTTTATACATAACGTAATTCTGGGGATGTGGGGGTGATTGTCGCAATTCAAAAACATCTATAT
The DNA here is from genome assembly GCA_951213105.1 of Amaurobius ferox. Lineage (NCBI taxonomy): Eukaryota > Metazoa > Arthropoda > Arachnida > Araneae > Amaurobiidae > Amaurobius > Amaurobius ferox. The sequence continues at coordinate 58,217,675 of OX578144.1, forward strand.
ATCGAATCCTACCCGTGAATTTTCAATATATCAAAACTAGGTCCATTAATATTAAACGTTTAGTCGGCCATTTAAAAGTAATAAATTTAACTGACCGAAGACTTGTCTTTAGAAGCAAAAACGGTAATGTGTCAACTGCATATTCATTTGCTAATTTTGCTAAAAACATTTTATAATCTACATCTAATCAAGTCCATGTGTACTAGAGGTTTCCAGGTTTGAACTTGAATCTTGCAGTTTTTTCAGCAGCATGTGCCTCACGCAGTGATTTACTATTTTTGACCGATTTTTCTTTATTATTTTGACCTTATGATTTTTCACTATTTCTTCAAGATAAACTTACTTATATAATTGTTCCACTCCTGCTGTAGTTCCGCATGGTAAGCCAAACAGCCTCGCATCACGTTCAGACAATAGTTTGAACACGCCTTGAGGTCTGGCAGGTTTCTACACAATGGGCAGTAAGTCATCTTCATCAGCGCCCGGCTGCACTCAGGTGTTGGTCCTACCTGATAAATGAAAGATATTACACTTAAAAAGTTTGAAATCGAATACAATATTTCAATAAATAATCCTATTTATAGCGTAATTGCTACTTTTGTTTGATAGACACCGTGTTATCCATAAGTGGAAAGTATATACACAAGTGAAACCGGACCAGGTTCTGACACGTATTAACATGAAAGAAATCCGATCTCGGATGATAATTACTTTCCTTATGTATACATAATATATAAGGAAAGTATTGTGAAGGGGTCAAAAATTCGAATTAGAGTTTTCGACGGGAGAGCACGTTTCAAGCATCCCTGATCACGAATCAAACGTTTTTGGGGTGATGTCTGTGTGTGTGTGTCAGTGAGTCTGTGGAGACGATATCTCACGAACGAATGGAGCGATTCGAATGAAATTTGGTACAAAAAAATCACAATCCGTGAATATTGGAAGCCTGTTATTTTTAAACGCAATCGAATATTCAGAACCCCCTAAATTTTCGAGTGAAATTTTGAAAAAATCATCAAAAAATCAAAACCTTGAATAAAGTTACGCAAATAGACATTTCTTATGTAATTTTTCCTTAGAAAATGATTGGCATAAACTTTAGAACGTTAGCACGAACCGCTCTCGAGATACTGTACATTTTTCAAATAAATTTATCAAAAAATCCCATAAATTAAAAAAAAAATATTAACTGTTGTGAAACATGTTCACTTTTCATAGGTAATATCATGTGATAAATTGGGGGACATCATTCTCGTGGATCTAGCTAGTTCCATTCAGGAGAAAAGATATTTTGAGTAATACTTTTGTATTTGAATGCCAATAGTCAATTTATATGCTATAAGAATAACTCTTTTTTTTTCTTTTTTTTTTTCCATCCATAAGAGAAGAATTTCTCCATCCATAACGCTTGGCGAGATTTTGGCGACGAATTTGGCGGAATGTTGCCAAATTGGCGACTTTTTAAATGTTGCCAAATTAATGAAAATCTCGTCAAATGGATATAAATGACGCTAAATCAATGAAATGGTGACTAATTGACGAAAATTCAATATCTTGGAAAGTCTATAAGTATCTATTATAAGAATAACCTATTTTTTTTTGCTGTAAATATAGTAAATTCATTGCATTATATAAGTAAAGTCATGTGCTGCCCATATCGGATTTTTTTATGTTTACTTTCTGAACCCAGTCCTTATCCTAGATACAACATATGTAACACAAATATTCTTTCATGAATAAATTTGAATATGTGATTCAGACTGCATTTTCTTGCTAGATTTTGCAGCAAAATGTTTCAAAATGTATTTTTTGGAAAAAAAAAAAAAAAAACTGTTCTACACGATACATAGGTTCGTTTTTTACACAAATATTATTTTGTTTTACATATATTTTTGATTGCAGCATAAATTGCTTACTCTCGAACAAAGTACAATTTTAAATCGGGAAGCGATAAAATTGTTAGAGAGCAGACATGAAATGGGCATAGGTCTAGTGGTACAGGACGGTGTTATCTGGTGTCATGCGACAAATCATCTTCGACTCTTTCATCATCGACAGCCGTTGTTACCAGACATTATATATGGTTTATCCTATACATATGGTTTATCATATACATCGATCGATTCAATATATTTTTGCATATAGGGATAGCTATTTACCACAGAATCGCATTAAACTTGAAAATAATATCGTCTTAGCAAATTTTCTTCTTTTCTTCATACAGATTTCATAGTGTATGATAATTTTTAGAACTGTAAATAGTTTCTGTATTAAGCAAACGACACTATCCATATATCCACAATAAGCTAATTTTCGTCTTTTCTTCATACAAATTTCATAGTGTATAATAATTTTTAGGACTGTAAATAGTTTCTGTATTAACATTATCCATATATCCACAATAAGCTAATTTGGAACCTGAAAACTTTTAATAAATGTGTCCTTGATAATGTTCCATGTTTCAAATATGACAATTATTTAAATTACTACTTTCATGTCATCCCTCATTTACTGATTTCAATTTTAACCACATCATTCATATGGTCATTCATTACTTTAATTAATTTAATTCTTTATGATATTTCAATTAACATAATACAATTCTATATATATGATATGCAAAAATACTTAAGTTATCTGGATCAATTTCATCTACATGTTTTTAATCTACATGTCTTAATTTGATTCACTGGAAAAAACTATAATCTTAAAAATAAGGGTGTTTATTTTTTGCATGTTATTAATAAGCGCCGTAGTTACCTGCTACAAACAAATATCGTGAAAGTAAAAACAATGAAAACGAGCTGACTTTAATAAAACATTTTTTTAATCAAATCGGATTTCATGATAAGTAATACTTTTGCTTCTACAGAGTATCTGAAAGCAATTAACAATTATTAGTATATCATTAGATAAGTGTGCAACAACATTTCGCAATAAATACGAAGCTAGAAAAAAAAATCGAATACTAAATCGATTAAGATATAAAGAGGAAAACTCAGTTAGCAAACATTTCGAAAGAAACGCCCCGAAAGAAAATGAAAATTGTTGATTATCTTTTCTCCAGAGCGTAAAAAAAAAGAACAAATACAACTAGCATTAGAAACGGGAAATAATGTTTCCAGACGTTTCTGTTTAAACATCATAGGCGAATTTACAGTAAAAAGGAAATGATATAAGGTTTGTTTTATGATAAAAATAAAGTAAATTAGCTGGTGATAGTTAAAAAATAAAATTTAAAGTTTAAAATGAAAGGATGGTAAAAAACCAGGCTTTCAAGGATTTTTGTAATACTCAAGACCTTTCAAGGGCTTTCGAATATCAAAATAAAAATCAATCACTTTTCAAAGTCTCGTTTACTACCAATGAAAATAAAAATAAAAAATCAGGCACGACTGTGGGAACCAACCCTTTGTATTTTTTGTTCTATAGGATTTAAATAAAAAGAATAATTATGAAGGATGCTAAGTAAAGAACGTCACTGGTCACAAGCAATAAATTACTAGATTACAACGTAAAATGCTGGGCACAAAAAGGTAGAAAGCAGACGAGCTTCCAAAACGATTGATTGTCTGCTTTCTATATTTTATTTGCGGACCATTTAACGTAGTGATATAGTTATTTACTATTTTGGTATTATTTTGATTTGTATCTTCGCTATGATTTTCAATGTATGATATATTTTTCTAGTGCTTACCCTAAAATTGAACTAGAAATAACAAGAAAGATTCACAAGATTAAGGGAAACTTGAGGAACGTATTTAAGCACAAATAAGATAATAATGCAGCATATAGCTGTCTCGAGGATATGCTGTATCCCTCTTAGTGCAAGAGAACCAACAAACCCAATGTCAAAAGACGAAATGGTCGAGAAAACCCATTTCATTTTCCCTCAAGCTTTCCTTATCCTTTGCCTAAAGTTTACTTACTTATTTATTTATATTTACTTATTTATAAGAGTAAGTAATTTACTTACTTATTTATTTATATTTACTTATTTATAAGAGTAAGTAATTTACTTACTTATTTATTTATACTTGCTTATTTATAAGAGTAAGTAATTTAATTACTTATTTATACTTACTTATTTATAAGAGTAAGTAATTTACTTATTTATTTATTAGAGTATTTACCAAAGTCATTTAACTACGAGGCCATGTTTTCATAAGTAATTGTTTATGTTCAAATGACTCATACTTGAATTGAATTCTAACTATTTTTAGTTTAATTTTTAAAAGGAAAAGTGCGATATATTTGACGAAAGCGTGAGAAAGGGACATGTAAGATGAAAACATCACCAGGTGATCTTGATGTTTACACCATTTTAAGGTGAGTCTCTGTTTCAAATCTCCATTCCAGCGAGGTCTCATTCACAGGGACATGGTCAACAGAATCGTTTACAGGGCAGTATCCAAAGATTACCTGTCAAGCAATGACCTCGACTCCAGTCACCGACGGTTTTCGACACTGATTACAAAACCTGACCCACGAAGCCACCTGGAAGAACTCAGTTTTGTAGCCCGGGGGGGAAAGAGAGGGAAAAAATTATTGGCATTAATGAACATATCTGAACATATTCAATTAAAAAAATATTGAAACATGTGTCTATATTAAAATGGAAAGTCAGACCCCCCCCCCCTCCTAAATACTATTTTATATTTCGTGGTTGTCTGGGGTTTTGGCACAAAATCCAAAAAGGATATGCTGAGCCAAACGCATGTAAATACAAACAACTAATTTACTAGTAAAAAACAATAACAAGTGTATAATATAAAAATGAAATGTATGCATAATAACATGACGATGTTTATATTTCATGAATGCTTGAAAAAGAGACAGGTATTAATGAAGCAAACTTTAATAAAAAATGTAATCGGTTTTATGACTAGTAATTCTATTACTTTTAAGTAGCATATAGAAATAAGACGCAATTACTTTAAATGCCATAAGATTACATCGGCCATTACAAACCGTTTCATTTTAAAAGAACTTTCCGAAGTGAATATCGAACGAGAAAGAAAAATCGAATCCCAAATCGATTAAGATGTAAAGCGAAAACACATAACATTTCGCAAGAAACGCCCCGAAAGAAAATGAAAATTGCCTATTATCTATCCTCCAGGGTGTGAAAAATAAAAATAAAACATCTTGCATTGAAAAAGGGAAAAAAAAAAGTTTTCAAACTTTTCTCGGTAAACATTATAAGCGAATTTACAGTAAAAAATGAAAGCACATGAGGTTTGTTTTATGACAAAAATAAACTAAAGTGAATTAAAGACGGACGATAATCTAAAAAATTACAACCATTAACTGAATTCAAAAACGGCACTGTGAAAAACTCAGCTCAGAGCGTTTGATTAAATATAAACTTAGTTAGAAGGAATAAAAACGTTCCATTTTTTATTATCATAATTGACTTTTTTTAGATTTCTTATATTAAAAACAGGAAAAAAGTATAATTGTGCAGGAAATTATTCGAATTTGAAACACTGATAAGGTAAAACTGATTGGACATGTTTCCTTAAGATATAAATAATAAGAGAAATGTTATTTGTATTTTATGGGCGAATTTAATTTTTAATAAACTGCTATTTATTTTTAGCGTAATAAAAAATTATGCGGGATACTATATTTTATATAAAATAACGTAGGAAAATGAGGAGATCGTAGAAAACGATGCTAGCCCAGATAAACAAGGCAGGTCGTTAAGACGCTGAAATAGCATTTCGATCGAAGGAGGAAATAAGAATATCCATCATGGGATCCAGGGAAAATCGATCAAAGGATATAAGAAAAATATATAAAAAAATTAATTCAACTAAATATAAAATTCAACCAAAAAAGAAAATAATATAATCCCATAAAGTCAATGATTAAAGTTACATAAAAATCATTACTAGTCAGACCACTTTACCCGGCAAATCTAACATCGTGGTGTATGTAGCACCCCTGAATTAACAAATATTAGAAACTATAATTTTCTCGTTTCTTACTATCAAACGAACATTTGCGTAAACTCTTGCGTAAAATTTCAAGTAGCTAACTCATTAAAATGTTCATTTTTCAAACAACCTGTATTTCGAACATTTTGGTATGAAATTCTTCTTCAAATGTAATTATTCTTTTAATAATTCGAGTTGTACCGAGAATTCTGTCGAACGATCTACTCCTGTACCAAATTTCAAGTCTGTATCTAACTTAAAAGAAGTTTTTAATTTATTCAACAAATCAAGCATTTTGGTGCATGGCACCCCTAAAATATAAATATTGGTAAAAGTGGTTTCCTTCATTCTTTCTATCCAATGATGTAACCCTTACACCAAATTTCAAGTATTTTATCTTATTGCAAAACATGTTCTGCTATCATTTTACGTTTTTTTAAAAGCTGTAATTTTTTTTTTATAAAGGACGTGGCAGACAGACGGACCGACAGACAAACGGATTCCAATTCAGGAGGCATTTTAAAATCAACTTTAGAGACGTTTTATAGCAGTGTCTTTCAAAGCGTGCTTGGCGGAATCTTAGGGTTCCGCGATATTATTACAAGAGTTCCGCGATGTGATATAGTTTAGTGCAAATTTTCTTAAAAATAATAATAAAAACAAACATCGCGTAAAATTTAGAATGCATAATTTGGACCACAATATATATTTTCTTTGGAGTTCCGCCATCAAATTGAGTTTGAAAACCGCGACCAAAAAAGTTTGAAAAAAAAAAAAAAAAAAAAAAAAAAAAAACACTGTTTTACAATATTATCAAAATCTCAAAAATTCAAAATCGTTATATTTTCCTCATTCTCTGAAGAAAGAAAATGTATTCCACAGCCATTTATTTTACCTTTTATCTGTCAATTAATCATTAACGTGAATAATTACTCTTACACACCTCGACTCAATTTCCTTTCACTCCTGATTAAGAGAAGAAATAATAATAATAAAAAGAAAAAAAAAAACTCTGAACTTAATCAATTACGTTATCCGCTGATGTAACCTCCCTCCCGTTCAAACTATTTCTATACATTCTCTCGGTTTAAAACTTAATGAAAGCTGACTTTTCGATATCTGCGAATCGTGACAAATGGCGGAAATAAATGAAAAATGCTCCGACGACCTGTAACTTTTGATCTTATTTATATATTTCAGTTCTCAATCGGATTCAACTTTTGACAGCTGTGATGAATGTCCCTCGCTGCCGGTACGACCGCCCAGAGCTATTTCTCTGTTTTATTGTATGCTTTTATTGAAATTTAATTTAAATGCGTTACGTCTAACCGAGCAGTAATGTATTGTTTACAAATACGTAGCTGCAGAAATAGATTTGTGCAGAGATAAAAACGCGAAGTTCTCTCAACATATTATTGGTCTCAAACTCTGCATTTTTACATATTATTTGTACTTCCAAGTAAATATATGAAAATTAGGTGAATACAAATGTTTCGAAAGCGTTATATGTACTTTCCATCAGGTCAGTAATAGCGTATACTAATTGAAAAATCAAATATTATAATTGTAAGGAAAGCTAGAGCAGAGTATATAAGCATAAATAAGACAATAATACAGCATAGAGCTATTTCGAGGATACGCTGCCCCTTCGTCAATATAAGAGAATCAACAAACCCGACGTCAAAAATACGAAATGGGAGTAAATAGAAGAAAAAGATGAGTTTATATAAAAACCTGGATTAAGATTCCACCTGAGAGAGCCAATCAGAAAGCAGAATGAAGAACAAAACAAGCCAATCCAAAACGAGAAGTTACACACAAGTTTGGCTTGCACCAAAACACAACAGAAATATCCCGGCAAGATGAATCAAATCCGAACAAGAATAAATGAGACGCAACAAGACGACATAAAATCAAGTAAATAGAAAAAATTATAGTGAACTCCGCCAGACAAGGGACAAAAATGGAGTACTGGACAAGTCATTAAACAAAATTACTAGAATTTTTCTGCATATGTAAGACTTCAAAAGTCAAGATCATAGATCGGGTGCCTTTTTTTAAACATTCCTTGCTGCAGAAAAGTCAAAACGGTGGTCACAATTATAGCAATGTTGAGTAATTAAAGATATATTAAATTCACGCTTTTTTAAATAGTTTTCATGTTCCTTAATATGAAATTTTAAAGCACGTTTAGTTTCACCGTTATAAGAAAGACCACACTGGAAAGACATTTTACTTATTGATTAGAGTTCTATTCGATCGAGTTCGATTAGAGTTCTATTCGATCGAGTTCGATTAGAGTTCTATTCGATCGAGTTCGATTAGAGTTCTATTCGATCGAGTTCGATTAGAGTTCTATTCGATCGAGTTCGATTAGAGATCTATCGAGTCTCGTTCGATCAGTTAAAGATAGGTCTGCAAAGTCTCTGACCTACTTCATGGGTTCAGCTTGAACCGTGGCCCAGGCTGGGCCGGTTTTCTCTTTGACAGTTTCTGGGCTGGGTCAGGTTTGGGTTTAATTCTTTAAAAAATATTGAATACATACGGATTTCTGCTTTTGACAGCTGTGTACATATTTTTACAGTGTATATAAAGAAGGAAATAATTATTTTCAGTCTGTACGGAAAGCCATGTGCTGCCCATATATCTTATTTTATTATTATTATTACTTCTATTATTTAACCCGCAGTAGATCACAATTTGTGCAGTGAAGAATTTGTATAGTACGAAACTGGAAACCGGAACTACAGTATGAAAATGCGGCATTTTATTAATTTGTTTATTGTTGCTGATGGAGCTTAGAGGATATAATTTTTCAATAACGATTAAAGTGTTTTATTATAATACCTGTAAATGTATTTTTAATTTGCAAAATTAGGGTTAAAAGACTTTTCTTGTAAATTAAGTTTTTTTCATATACTGAAAAGTTCGCAATATGCTTTATGTTGTTGCTGTTGAGACTCAGACCGTCCGACCTACCAAAAAGGTAATACGCTTTGTGTGTGTAAATTAATGATTCATCTCCAGAAAGGCTAAAAGGAAAAAAAAAAGTGACATAAACCTAATTATTTTACGATTTATGCAATGCTGTTCAACTTCTATAAAATGCAAAGTAAAATTTTCGATCAAAATATTTTTTTTACGATATTTTTCATGCCGTTGGAAATAATTTCAGAAATATGTATGCATTTCATTCTAGTTACATATTTCATTAAGTATCAATTTTTAAAATAAATTTTTTTTCTGGCAATTCTTAAAATAAATTTTGAATTATATAGTTAATTTTGAATATTTTATCTAAACATTTTTAACTCCAAAATTTTCTGGGTTTGAAACTCCCAGAATAACCACCCCTCCATCCCCTTCCTGTAAAATTTGTATGTTGCTAATAACGTCCGTTTGTGCAGTACAAAATTTTCCTTAAAGAAACTATATAGAGAGATATAACTAAAATCAGTCTCATGACACATTAACACTAGAACGACGGAAGCGGTCATTTTGACCGCATAACTACTTTGAGAAACTTTTAATCCAAAACGACTAATCCCAGCCCATTGAAATTTTATGACTTTTCTTATTTTCTTAAAGTTATCGAAAACACAGATGAAAATTATTCTAGGTTTTAAAATAAGAGAATAAATCAACGATCTTCCTAAAATGACGGCAGCGGTCAAAATGACCGCATCCGTCGTTCTAATGTTAACATATTACTTTCAGATATATTATTTCTCTCAGACCATTTAATCCCTTTTATTCACTTTAAGTTCCTCGCTGACGTGAATCCCCCACCTCATTCCTAAACTATTTCATAGCACTCTCTCCTTCTAAAACTTAATGAGAACTGACTTTTCGATATCTGAGATTCCTGACAAACGGCAAAAATAAATGAAAATTGTCATGATTCGTCAACCTGTGACTTTTAATCACATTTTGGCCGGGATATGCTTTTCGACAGCTACAATGAATGCCTCTGCAACCACGTTTCGCATTTTTCCTATTTCGTTATTTCTGTTTATTGAAATTTAATTTAAATGTCTTACGGGTTTGGTTGGGCAGTAGCAAAGTTAATAATAGGTTAAATCGTCAAAAGGCGATGTAATAAAGAGAAATAAATAAATAAAATATTCAATTCTGATTCCATGCAATATCAGCCGCAAACTTGGCACATTTATTCAATAAGAAGTAACAGGTCTAACATTGAACATATTAGAAGAATCGTAACAAATTGTAATACCATTTTGGAATATCAATGAAGCATATTATTCTATACATTTTAATATATCGCTTAAGCTCCGTAGTTTTCGATTTTACCTTCCTAAACGCTATTCAATAAAAACTTTTTTGGAAAACTTCAAGTTTTAGAAGTATAGATAAATTCTAAAAAAATATGATTCCTCTAAGTAACTATCAAATATCTCGGTCTCGTACATATTTGTTATTAGGAGTTTCACTGCCATTTCATTTTCTAAAATCCGAACACCTCCAAATAGCGATGAAAATAAATTTCTTTGTGAGTGACTATTGTTAAGATTGCCACACTATCATTGTAATACAAAGAGAATATACCCAGTACTGAAGTAAAATGTATTTGAAATACATATCTACCAAGAAATTATTAATTTTACAAATTACATTATTGATAAGACTCGCGAGATTAATAAACTAGTATCACATTATCATTGTAATATAAAGAGAATATACTGCGTGTTTGAAATACATATCTACCAAGAAATTATTAATTTTACGAACAACAATTTTACAAATTACATTATTGATAAGACTCGCGAGATTAATAAACTAGTATCACATTATCATTGTAATATAAAGAGAATATACTGCGTGTTTGAAATACATATCTACCAAGAAATTATTAATTTTACGAACAACATCAAATTAAATGCAGATTAATATTTTTGTCTCTCACAAGCGAACACTTAAAGAGTTCCATTGCCACACTGGCACCTTTGGGATACGCCGCCAAGTTATTAAAAGATTCAATAAAAACTTTTTAGAAAAATTTAAATTTTATAGGTGCAGATAGGGTTAAAAAAAATGTGATTCCTCTTAGTAAAAAAAATAACTGGCAACATTCTTGGTATCGTGCATATCTGTTATTGAGAGTCTTGCTGCCATTTCTTTTTCTAAAAAGCGGACCCTCCAAATAGCGACGAAAATAAATTTCCTTGTGAGTGTCTATTGGTAAGATTGTCACACTATCATTGTATTATAATCGCACTATCATTGTAATACAAAGAGAATATACCCAGTACTTAAGTAAAATGTATTTGAAATACATATCTATCCAGAAATTATTAATTTCACAAATAACATTAAATTAAATACACGTGCATTAGGTTAATATCTGTGTCTCTCGCAGTTGACAAAAATTTAGGAGTTTTATTGCCACATTGGCAACTTGGGATATGTCAATAAGTTAATAAAAAATCAGCATATTTATCATTTAATTATCTTTGTACCTTTGCGGGAATTACAAATTTAATATTCTTGGTTCAAAATGCAAGGAATTTCGCCGTTCGTGAGACAGGTCCGTTTTCGTTTTCATAAGGAGGTCTAGAGGGCCATAATAGGAATAAATAATAATAATCGGGAGATATGTGTGTGTTCAGGGATTGGAGTTTAGAATAAGTAATTTTCCAACATTTAAATATTTTAACATATTTCAACTATTTTAAGAGCACGTGTAATGATCAAACTATTTTGTATCTTTAATTACTGCATTGGAAACTTTCCCCTTTTCTGTGTCACCACATTGAATGGTATTTTAATGGAGTGAACATTGCAAAATTCGGGATATAAATTTTACAACTACAAAAATTGTTTAGTTCCATCAATTGATACTGTAATAACAGTTACAACCACATTCAATTCAAAGACAAATTCCATTCACAACTTTTTCCTCTTTCAAAATTCTTCAAAAACTTGGCACACAAAAAGAGGCATAATTTTACTTTTTATTTCTCATTCAAATCTTGCTCGAAGTGTTCTAAGAATAAATGGAATGATCATGCTAAGTAAATAGAACATCCAAAACAGCACTTCTTAACCGGCATGAAAAATGACATTTCGAATTAATCTGTATTTAATAACACCATTTTTTATTTTTGAAAGATTGAGAAATTGAATTTATGATTTGATTCTCCCCTGCACTTAACTTGAGTTTGTATAAGAATTCAATTAGCGGCGAAAAGAAATTCTTTTTCAGATTCAATTTCAATTGCCAACAAAGAATTTTGAAATGCAGTCAATCATTAAAAGTCTAGAAAAATGGCGATATAGTTATAATCAATATTTTTTGGGGGGATAATATGATGGGTTAACAAATTCCGTATATTCAGAAATGATTTATTATTTGTTGTGCTTCGCCCTGTTTAATAATTTGAAAGTGATTAAAATTTTAGAAATTTCGTTTAAATATTCACATTTTTACATAAATGTTCATCATTTTCATTTTTCATGATTCAAAGTAAATGATTAAAGTATGATAAAGTATTGATTCAGTATGATGGCCAAGGGTCCGCCGCCCATAGGGGGCCCTTAAAGAATTTTGGCCAGGGGGCACGTCCTAGGATGTGGGGGCCATGGTCGTAAGTAAGCTGCATCTAAAGTAATAGTCGAGTTAGGCATTTCAGGACACCTATTCAAAAAGCATCTAACTCAACGTAGCGGCTGGTATCGCCAAATCTTACAACATTTATTATTATCACCGAATATAACAGCTTTTATTACCAATATATCGAAATCTGGGATCATACTTTTTTGCACCTGCATTGTTTAATAACAGATAGCGAGATTAAAATTTGGTGCTTTTTATTTGCAAATGCCATTTTATATCTGCTACTGTGTGAACGAATTTTTATTTTCCTTCAGACATTAGTTTAGTTTAAATATTTTCATCTAGCTAGCAATGCCTTTACGGTATTCATGTGACAGCCATGCTCGATATGTATCAGCATCGTTGCATTTATAAAAAAAATCCCCAGCAAATCCCACGCGGTTACGCCCGTCCAAGTAAATCGCAGCCATGCATGGGAAACAAGAACCGTTGCACATTATCTCCCGTTACCTTCCCATCCACTCCTAATATCCACAGACACATGCGAGCTACACACCTCTCCCATTCAATATTACTATTTCTTATATGACTCCCTAAGTCCCTATCAAAATATACATACTATACCAACCCCTAATATACCGCAATTAATTGACGCTCTTTTAGACCCTCTAAGAAACCAATTTATCAAGTTTAATACCTCAAACTTTTAATCTGGCGTTTTTAATTTCTGGTCATACCATGGAAGAAAAAGGGACTAACTCTCTCTAACTTTACTACAGATTATACAATTCAGCTTCTACCTATCTATACACAAAATTTGTATTAATTGCATTGTTTAAAAGGTGAATTTGAAAATAAAACAGGAAGGAAGAAAGTCTATCTTCATGGTTTAAATATCCACATTCTGAATTTCTAACTTGGGATGACCTCTCAATATTAATTTTCATATTTAGTTGAATTAGGTGGTCTCATCTCTAATTCCATGAGCAGTTTTCATTTTATTTCTTCAAGTCTTATGACCATACAAGTGCATTATGCTGTGGCAACGCCTTCGACCTGAGATTATAAACACAAAAATAGCAAAAAAGTATAAATTTCAAGAGACTATTTCTCCAGATCCAAAGGTTAATTTGAAGAATGGATTTCCGATTTGGATTCAGCATGGTCAAATTAGTATACATAAGTTTTTTAAGCCTTCGAGGTTGCATTTGGAGCTCTGACATACTGACACCGCGCTTTAAAAGAAGTTATTTCAAAAACCTATCTAGAATTCAAGTTCTACTATTTGTACGTTAAGAATAGCAGAAATTCTTGCTTCATAGTAAAAACAAATCCCTTTTGGATTATAAAGGTTTTACAGAAACATTCTCAAATATAATCTTCGGGCATTTAACCAAAGGGAGGATCCAGCAACACGCCCAGTAATCGATACGGCAATTACCCTTCAGCGAATCCATCAAGTAACTATCGCTCAAAATCGAATTAAAAATTCACCCACGTCTCAAAAATCTCAAAAATTACTTATTTTGCTCCGCATCCATCCTTCCGAGGAGTCTCAAGTTCTTAATAGTCCGAATCTGTCAGACTAATGGTTATAGCTGAAGGAGTTATCTCTGGGAGCTCACGTACGTTCGAAACTTATCAGTGCGTGTGTGTGAGTGTGTGTGTCTGTAGTAATCCGGGCCCATCCCGAGATATCAGATTTCCGACGATGATCCTGGCTCACGCGAAAGGGATTGGCACACCCAAAGATTGTGAGAGAAAGAATGGAATGAGGGATGGTATAGGAAAATCCGGATGTTAAAGGGAAGGTGGGATTTTTAAAAGGATGAAATAAAGGGGAGAAATGGTAAATTATAGAATGCTGTGCGTTTGCCTCCGGATTCGAAGGCAGAGCACTTACTGTTCGCGACATCAACGGCTGGAGGGTTCGAACCAGTTTTTACTTTCCTTATATACATAATGTATAAGGAAAGTATTGTAACGGGTCCGAAAATTCGAATTCGAGTTTTCGACGGGAGAGCACGTTTCAAGCATCCCTGATCACGAATCAAACATTTTTGAAGTGATGTCTGTGTGTGTGTGTGAAAATATGTGTGTGTATCAGTGAGTCTGGAGACGATAGCTGACGAACGAATGGACCGATTCGAATGGAATTTGGTACAAAAATCACATTCCGTAAACACTGGAAGCCTATTGTTTTTATATGCAATCGAATGTTCAGAACCCCCTAAATTTTCGAGTGAAATTTTGAAAAAATCGTCAAAAATTCAAAACCGCTAATAAAGTTACGCAAATAGACATTTCTAAAGTAATTTTTCATTAGAAAACGATTGATATAAATTTTAGAACGCTAACATGAACCGTTCTCGAGATATTGCACATTTTTCAAAAAAATTATCAAAAAGTCATATAAAATAAAAAAAAAATATTTCCTATTGAGAAACATGTTCCCTTTTCATATGTAATACCATGCGATCAATTGGGTGATATCATTCTCGTGGACTTAGCTCGTTCCATTCATGAAAAAAGATACTTTGAGTAATACTTTTGTATTTGAACGCCAATAGTCATTTATCTGCTGTAAGAATAACTTATTTCTTCGACCATAACGCTTGGCAAGATTTTGGCGACGAATTTGGTGGAATGTCGCCAACTTGGTGACTTTTTTAAATGTTGCTAAATTAACGAAAATCTCGCCGAATGGATAAAAATGACACTAAATCAATGACGACTCATTGATGATGACGACATGGAAAATGACGACTCATTGACGAAAATTCAATATCTTGGAAAGAATATAAATAACTACTATAAAAATAATCTGTTTTTTTTTTACTGTAAAAGTAGTAAATTCATTGCATTATATAAGGAAAGTCATGTGCTTACCCCTTATATATGAGATAAAAATCCCGTGTGCGAATAAAAAAGAGAAATGAGAAACTGCAAGCGATAAAAAAAAAAATGATCTTGAAATTATGAACTTGGACATTACAGCCTGAGCTCCATCTTTAAGAAAATAGATGCCGTGAATTTGCTAATCTTCACAGACGTTCCTAAAATTGTGGCATACAATTGTGGCTTTTGCTGCCACTGTAGATAATGCCTACTAAAAAACGTACCCGACGTTGTCCGGGAGTTAAAGCAGGGATTAATTGGATTTATTACTTAAAAAAAATAATAAATAAATAAATTTTATTCGTGTAAATAACAGTGAAAATTGCATACAATACGTGTACACAGGCACAACCCCCTACCTTTAAAATAGCTCAGATTCTGTGCGACTAAGCAAAAAAAATAAATTAATAAAATAAATAAATAAAAGATTCAAAAGGAAATCCTTTCTCTAGGAGAGAAAGCTAAACGTATGCGCTGCTGCCGGAATGCAGAATGAAATCTCGCGGCATCGAAAATCTTCCAAGTTTGCTCGTTTAAAAAATTCACAGAAAATGAAAATACGGATGAAATAAAAAGAAATCATCAGAATGCAAAGATACACCATAGTAGAATATTTACTACGTATAACACTGCCTACCTGTACTCGAGTAACGCAATTGTACAGTGATAGTCCCCAGATCCAAAGGTCGAGCAACTCGAGTGCACTTACTTGCCCTAATGGATAAAACAACCCAGCATATTTACATACATATACCCTAGCAGATTATATAATAAACCAGGAAGCATATACCCTAGCAGATTATATAATAAACCAGGAAGCATATACCCTAGCAGATTATATAATAAACCAGGAAGCATATACCCTAGCAGATTATATAATAAACCAGGAAGCACTGGTATTTCCATGCTCTGTGAAATATATAAAATGTGTCTAAAAAAATCTGCAGACTAAGACACAATAATGTGTTTACTACATATTAAAAGGTTTCAAAACTGGATCTTTTGCGGCCTGGCACCAAATTTTCTACGGGAAATTACAAATGGTTCAACTTTGAATGGTTCAAATGGTTCAACTGAATTACAACTGGTCAAGTGGGGCGCGGTAGCCCATTGGTTAGCGCGCTGGAGTTGCACTCGGTAGGCCCGGGTTCGATTCCAGCCGCTACCAAAACTGCCGCCGTGTTCATGCGGAGTACGATCACGTTAAACATGTGGGTCCGAAAGTCCTTCCGAGAGGTTGGTGGTAGGGGAAGGAGGGTACGGTCCCTGTGGATGCCTCCCCCACTGGGTTCCGGTCTGAATTGGGTGGCACTTCCCGACCGTCCAAACAGTTACCTTACACCTTTCTGGTAGGTCGGACGGTCTGGGTTTCAACAACAACAACTGGTCAAGTGTCTTCGGCCGAATAAGGTAAGCATCTTAAAAAATCTGATGTGGGCAGCACATGACTTACCTTATATAATGCAATGAATTTACTACTTTTACAGTAAAAACATAGGTTTTTCTTATAGTAGATACTAATATTCTTTCCAAGATATTGAATTTTCGTCAGTGACTCGTCATTTTCCATGTCGTCATCATCAATGAGTCGTCATTGATTTAGCGTCATTTTTATCCATTTGGCGAGTTTTTAGTTAATTTAGCAACACTTACAAAAGTTGTCAAGTTGGCGACATTCCATCAAATTCGTCGCCCAAATTTCGCCAAGCGTTATGGACGAAGAAGTAAATTATTCTTACAGCAGATAAATGACTATTAGCGTTCAAATACAAAAGTATTACTCAAAGTATCTTTTTCCATGAATGGAACGAGCTGGATCCACGAGAATGATGTCATCCAATTTATCGCATGATATTGCATATGAAAAGTGAACATGTTTCTCAATAGGAAATATATTTTCTTTTTTTATTTTATATGACTTTTCGATCATTTTTTTGAAAAATGTGCAATATCTCGAGAATGATTCATGTTAGCGTTCTAAAATTTATGTCAATCGTTTTCTAATGAAAAATTACATAAGAAATGTCTATTTGCGTAACTTTATTAGCGGTTTTGAATTTTTTACGATTTTTTCAAAATTTCACTCGAAAATTTAGGGGAGTTCTGAACATTCGATTGCGTATAAAAACACTAGGCTTCCAGTGTTTATGGATTGTGATATTTGTACCAAATTTCGTTCGAATCGGTCCATTCGTTCGCCAGTTATCGTCTCCACAGACTCACATACTTTCACAAACACACACATACTTTCACACACACACATACTTTCACACACACACATACTTTCACACACACACGCACAGACACATACACACACAGACATCACATCAAAAATGTTTGATTTGTGATCAGAGATGCTTGAAACGTGCTCTTCCGTCGAAAACTCGAATTCGAATTTTTGATCCCGTCACAATACTTTCCTTATACATTATGTATATAAGGAAAGTAAAAAAATTACTTGACTAAGATAGAATTTTACTTTAATCAATGGATATCGGTTAAGGCAACGTTTTTTTAAAGTGTGTTCCGCAGAACCCCAGGTTCTGCGGAACGGGCCGGCCATGAAAAGTACTCCAAGGGCTGCGTGACATGATAGCTTCGTGTAAATTTTCTTAAAAATTGAAAAATGCGCAACATTTACAGTGCATTAATTTCGACCACACTGATCGTTTTCTCCTTTTATAATTCCGCCATCAAATTGGATTTTGAGAGGATTCCGTTTTAAAAACACTAAGTTAAGGAATGCACATCACAGATCAGATGGCAAAATATTTTTAAACACACCAAGATAATATCTTATCATTTGAAGGATTACTAGCTACTTTTGTTACGATATTTTTCATTCCAAAAAAAAAAAAGGTTATATAGGTGTTTACTAAAATATGATACTAGGTATTTACTAAAAATGCTGCTATAGGATTAACTAAAATTGTTAATATGGGTATTAAGTGAAATCGCTATTTTGGCATTTTTATCTGAACAGCTTTTAATTTACTTAAAAAAAAGGGTAATAATGAATAAAAATTGAATCAAAAATCAATAAAAAAAAAACCTTACTCTCACCTAGATTATCATGCATAATAACCAATTAACATTTTTAATACCCAAGGGCACTTTACAAACCAATTTGAAAATCAGCAACTTTTTAAATTGCCGTGGCAACCTGAACATGACTCAACTGACGCGAAGCAATATATGCATGGTCCCCGCGGTGGTTCAGATTACCTTTAAGTGGTTTGGCAGTGTCGGATTCGTTCCATAGTGACTCGAAAGCGAACTATATCTAATTACACTAAATGGCTTGACTGAAGCGAAGCTCTAAACTTCTTAATATCCTATCAGTGCGCTGTGTGTCAGCCTCGAATGCAATTTCATCGGAATGATAGTGGTTGAAAAGGCTTCAGTAGCTTTAGTCGTAGATGTCCTATATACATATTTAGGATATCTTCAGCCAGAGGGGGATTTACTTGAAGAAACCATCTGAAAATTTAAAACGAATGTACGATGTGGTATGCACATGGCTTTTCTCCACAGACTTTAAATTGTTTTTTTTCCCCTACTGTCACAAATTTACTACTAATTTATTTTCCTATTCCCTGTGTAAAAAAAAAAAAAAAACATGACATGTCTCACGCATTTGCTTCATGAGATTGTTTTTCCTTTCATTTTGATACAAAACATTACAAATAAAACAAAGCATTTGGTTGGTGTCGTGTCCACAAGAAATCAGATTGGTCTATGTTCTGCTTTAGCTATATCAAGGAACTTGTCAGAGTAGAGTTTTTCCTATGGAAATTCATCCACGTTCTGAATGGTCGCCAAAATGAGTGGGCATGAAAAAATGTGCTCCGGTGTAAGTCTCTGGGCAATTTCCAATCGATAAGACCTTGTGAAATTACCCAGAGATCGATAAGATCTTGTTGAAGACCCAGACCGTCCGACTCGTCCAGAGGACTAAGAGCAGCTATTTGGACGGCCGGCGATAAGATCTTGTGAGATTGCACACAGCATTTAACTAATACATATAAGAACATTTACTCCTTTAATTCATTGTTTTGGATGTATATCCTACAGTGCCAACAAGTGTGAATCCATCGAAAATTCGAATTCCAATTTTCGACCGCATGCAACACTTTTCCTCACTATACATTATTATGTAAAGGAAAATAAAAAGAAAAGTGAACAGAAAAAGAGAAACTACAACATCCATAAATTATGTGCATAAACGTCTTTCACTTTACAGTTTCAAAGACAGGAGGATTCAGGGGATATAGCAAGAGAAACATGGACGGCGGCATCCTTTGATCTTTGGCAAGTCGAATTATTGAGCATCAGCACCGTGTCCTTTCCTCGATCGACCCTGACCTGATGCAGAAGATCATAAAGCAATTGTAAATTACAGCGAAAAATATTTTTTTGCGTTGTAAATTCTCAATTTTTTTTTTGGCCCCACGTGCAACGTGATTCTTTTGCATAACGAGGCGTGGAAGAGTCAAAGATGTAGAAAGAGATGGGTTGCTTCTTGGAACGGTAGACCCATAATGTGTACTTTCGTTGTGCTCAATGTAGCGATTAGAAGAAAATGTGTGACGGAAAGGAATAAATAGTTTCATGTATCTGGAGGAAGTTAAACATTTGAAGGTTAACAAAAGTGCAATTTGTCCATAAATTGGTGCCGAACGAAGAGAAAATATTTCTGTAAATGAACTATTCTTGGTCTCATTTTTTGGGGAAAAAAAAAAAATCTTGACACCCGCACCACACACAGATGGGCATCTTTTCAAAAGTGCTCGAAATAAATTCTAGTATTTAAATATACTTATCCGTCGAAATCTCAATTCGAAAATTTTCGGGAAAACAATACTTTCTCTATACAATAGCATGATAAAGTAAAAAATCTGATGTGGGCAGCACATGACTTTCCCTGCAGACTTATATACACATTATCATTATTTTAATTAAATTTAATTCACTATTAATTCAATTTTTGTTCTCATTTGGCAACTGGACTCATTTTCAAAGGTGGCGTAAAGAAAAAACGAAGAAACTAAAATATCTCGAGAACGGCTAGTCCTAGTGTAATGGGATTGGTTTTATTCTTTTCTTCGTTAAAAATTACGTATACAACAAGCATTTAATGGATATATTTCAGCATACGCAGTTTTTTATTTTAGATTTTGTCGATTTTTGCGTGCCATTTTGCAAAAAAAGGCAGGTTATTTTTTCCGAATCGTACCAAAATCTAATCAGCACCAGGATGACACACAAGCGACTTATCTACCAAATTTTGTGAAATTCGGTCGATTAGATTTTCAGCTAGAGTGGATACAAGCTTTTGCGGCCCATTTCGCAAAAAAAGGCAGGTTCTTTTATTCCGAATCGTACCCAAAACTAATCAGCACCAGATTCGCCCACAAGTGACTTACCTTCCAAATTTTAGAGTAGATACAAAATCTGCACAGACAGACACACAGACAAGACACACAGACGTCACGCTAAAAATAGTTTTTCGTATTCTAGAGGTCTCGAAACGTGTAGATCAGTCGAAAACTCGAATTGCGATTTTCGGCACGATTCCAATACTTTCCCTATACATTACCATGTATTGCAGGGAAAGTAAAAATGCACTACAAAATATACCTTACGGTCAAATATTTTTTGTTTTTATCAGATTAGATTATAGCAGATTATTATGTATCCTTAATCCCTCAGAAGTTATCAGATAAAAAAAAAATTAAAGACAAATTTCTATTGCCCGAATTTGTATAATCCGAAATTTTCAATAAGCGGAAGCAGAAGGCCTTCTTCGAAGGATATTGGTTAATTTCTATTGATTATTCTCGAAATAGGAAATTTTTTAACTTGAATAACTAACTGTAACGATTCTCAATATATTTGTGGTTTTTGCAATGTTTTTTGTTGTGTTTTAGTGTTGAATTAAGAAAATCAGTTACTTTTGCGAGATCTTTCGTGTTTCTTTTTCCACAACAGGAACTTTACCACATTTAGGAATTGTTCTGAAATTCTGAATTTTTCTCGCCAGCTAAATCGCCAAACACATTTTTTGATTCGCAAAAGTTTATTTCCATACAGAAATTGAAAGATATATTTTTAAAAATAAATTCTCTATATCCAAAGTCTGTTTTAGAACAATCTAAAGGTTGCAAGAAAATTCGCATCCTGACGTTTGTGTCTCCCGTTCTACTTTCGTTAGTCCATTCTTTACAATAAGTCTACTCTTCAAGATATCCAAAATAATAAATAAATAAATTAAATGCATTAATAAAGTTACTTTTCCTTTCATAAAAACCATTCAAAATTTAATTAAAAAAATGACAAATTTTTATTAAGCTCAAATATTCGATAATATTTTTGTCCGAATCGTGTAAAGGACTTTGCTGCCCCTACCGGGAATCGAACCATGGATCTTCGTATTGGCCAACCGACGCTCTACCGTTGAACTACTGGGATGGAATGGCGAGTTCTTATTGTTAAAGTGGAGTCTGCATTTTCCACCCTCTAATGTCAGATTGACGTGCGACTGAGAATCTGGCGAACCACCTACAGCTTTTTTTTCAGCCCGAGTTAGCCTCCTGTTGCTATTTTTTCCTCCGGGGTAGCTTCCGCGTGGTCGTCCCCCCCCCCCCCAATTTGAAATCAGCGCTCAACATATGAGTGTTGTTGTTGAAACCCAGACCGTCCGACCTACCAGAAAGGTGTAAGGTAACTGTTTGGACGGTCGGGAAGTGCCACCCAATTTGGACCGGAACCCAGTGGGGGAGGCATCCACAGGGACCGTACCCTCCTTCCCCTACCACCAACCTCTCGGAAGGACTTTCGGACCCACATGTTTAACGTGATCGTACTCCGCATGAACACGGCGGCAGTTTTGGCAGTGGCTGGAATCGAACCCGGGCCTACCGAGTGCAACTCCAGCGCGCTAACCAATGGGCTACCGCGCCCCCAACATATGAGTGTACTGAATCTGTGCTAGTCGCACTAGGGGTCACTTTCAAACCTCCAACATCTTTGCACTAACCTATAAGCTTAATTTGTTCTGGCAGCATTGTAAAGAACCTTGCGTTCCCAACCGCGAATCGAACCGTACTGGACAGCCGATGCTCTACTGTTCAGCTACTGGGACAGAATTGCAAACTGTTATTTAACGAAATGAACGCTGCAGAATGCCCAATCAAATAAAAGTGCCCCCAGCGGAGAATTACAGAAATTAGGAGCACGGACTCGGTAATAAAACGAGATCGAAGAAAAGTGTTAATTACAATGCTATAGAGAATTATCTAATTATTAAGAATCTATGTCTTTCTCTCTCTCGTCTTTTTTTAAAGCTCAAGCTTATCGAGCAGATCAAAATGCCACTAAAATATTAACAGATCAAAATGCTAGGAAATAAAAGTTTAACTAGGTTTCTTCATAACACCTCTCTGAAATAGAGCTATTCAATAGCTAATCTGGATGAAACATTTAGATAAATGATTTAAACATGTTGCTTACTCGTAATATATGTTTCCGCATGATACAAAAAAATTAGAACTATATTACTAAGCAAAGTGTGTGTATGATAAATTCAGCAGAAATGCCAGGCGAATGATATTTTGTTTCTTTTATGATGGAGTATTCTCAATAAATATCTTTAAACCTGCAAACTTTGATCGACATCTTTGCATCAGAAAATTCAACTTGAGTTATTGGAGCTATCTGTCATGTGTTATTCAAAGCTCCGCGTTATGCTAAGCTAAAACATGTGGTGTGTCCAATATATGACGTACCTTTACCAACAAATTATGTAATTTAGATATTTACGAAAAATGATAACAGAAATTATATCTTTAAAAGACGATATAACTGAAAATCAACAGATGTGTGTCTTTACAGATTAAAATAAACATATCAAATTTTATACAAATCGTATAATTATTTACGAAAAATTATGCTAAGCTAAAACATGTGGTGTGTCCAATATATGACGTACCTTTACCAACAAATTATTAATTTAGATATTTACGAAGAATGATAACAGAAATTATATCTTTAAAAGACGATATAACTGAAAATCAACAGATGTGTGTCTTTACAGATTAAAATAAACATATCAAATTTTATACAAATCGTATAATTATTTACGAAAAATTATGCTAAGCTAAAACATGTGGTGTGTCCAATATATGACGTACCTTTACCAACAAATTATTAATTTAGATATTTACGAAGAATGATAACAGAAATTATATCTTTAAAAGACGATATAGCTGAAAATCAACAGATGTGTGTTTTTACCGATTAAAATAAACATATCAAATTTTATAAAAATCGTATAATTATTTACGAAAAATTATGCTAAGCTAAAACATGTGGTGTGTCCAATATATGACGTACCTTTACCAACAAATTATTAATTTAGATATTTACGAAGAAGGATAACAGAAATTATATCTTTAAAAGACGATATAGCTGAAAATCAACAGATGTGTGTTTTTACCGATTAAAATAAACATATCAAATTTTATAAAAATCGTATAATTATTTACGAAAAATTAGAATAGCTATGGAAAAATGAAATTTTTAATATCTCTAACAGCTCGTGTTAAATTTTAAACACCATTGTCTACATATTTCTGGCCCGAAATTCTTTACAAAGCGTTCACTCATTCAATACCAGTAAACATTATATATATATATGTATATATATATATATATATATTAAAAAATTTAAAATAGCCTACTTTCCTCACAATACGAAACATAAAGAAAGTAAAAATTCGAAAACTTTTCAATATGTGCTAAAATAGCACTGAAAGTTGTACATTAAGCTTTTGTATGTATTTTTTAAAATCAAAATTATATCCGATAACACGTGATATTTTCAATTCTATTAATTCCTATTCGATTAATTCGATTTCTAGTCATGTAAATTGCTAAATATTCTAGTTGATAAAAGTTTTCATACAATGTATACACGTGTGTGTAATGTATCCACATGTGAGGTGTTTATAATGTATCCACGCATAGAATTTTATAACAGTATCACGTTCTTGAGTTATCCTGTCAACACCTCACATGCATACATATCTTTCCAAGAGTGTTTAAAATGGGTTCAGGTAGTCTTAACATGTACGTTCAGTGAAAATCTCGAATTCAAAACTTTTCGGGAAAACAACACTTTTCTATATAATGATAGTAAGTAGAAATAATATAACATATTTCTTACAGGCGTACAGATTGTTAAAATTCCGTAGATTACTGGTGTTTATATTTTGCCTGCTCGCACCTGGAGTTGCAATTAAATAGCATCCTGAAAGTATGTATGTATGTATATATATATATATAACACATCACTCAATAAGTCTCCGGTCTGACATATATATGGCAACACTATTGACAGACCCATATGATTTCTGGATAGTACCAACCTTCAAACGATACGTGTCAAAATTTCATGACATTCTGGCAATTAGTTTAAAGGTCACAGTGGTTTTAGTGACCCCAGTTTTGTAATTTTCAAAACAATGAATAAAAAAGAATTTCGTGTGTTGATTAAAAACATTGTTTTTTGATGGAGAAAAATACTGTTGAAGCCAAACAGTGGCTTGATAAGCGCTATGGAGACTCTGCACTAGGGAAATCAACTATTATTGACTGGTATGCTGAATTTAAACGCGGTCGTACAAACACCGATGCTGCTGAACGCTCTGGTCGCCCAAAATCGGCAGTTGTTCCGGAAAACATAAAAAAGTCCACAAAATAGTTTTGAAAGACCGTAAAGTGAAGTTGCGTGAGATAGCTGACACCTTAAAGATATCAGAAGGTGTGTGTTTACAATTTTACACGAAAATTTGAGCATGCGTAAGTTGCTTTCGAAGTGGGTGCCGCGTTTGCTCACAAACGGACCAAAAACAACACCCAACGCGTCGACGATTCAGAGCGCTGTTTGGAGCTGTTCAAGCGAGATAAGAAGGATTTCTTGCGTCGGTATGTGACAATGTATGAAACATGTATCCATTACCACACACCTGAATCAAAAAGATCGATTTCGATTCAAATGAAGAAGTGATTGCCGAAACTGAGGCCTATTCTGAGAGCAAAGACAAATCGTTCTGCAAAAAAGGCATCGAAAAGTTAGAGGAGCGTTGGAATGAATGTATCGTTTTTGAAGGAGAGTATGTTGATGAATAAAGTCGAATTTCTTAAAAAAATTGTTTTTCTTAGTTAGACCGGAGACTTATTGAGTGATGTAGTATATATATAGCATTCTGAAAGTATTATAAAAATAGAAAAAAAAATATTAGTCTTAAAAATTTCGCTATACTTTGATTTTTGAGAAAAAATTTCCTTCCGGGTGTTCACTAAGGATTTTCATTTCCTGCTCTTTTCCATTTCCGGATCCGAAATTTGCATTTTACTTGAAACTTATTTCTCAATTTTGGCTATAATTAGATCTTAGAAGATAACTGATATGGATTCAGCATCAAATTCCGTAGCAGGTAAAAGCTACTCACTAAGGATTTCCATTTTGGACTTTGGAGATGTCACTTCCGATTCAAAAATTTACGTTTTCTTTGAAACATCTATTTCTCGGGATTGGCTATAGATAGACTTTAGATGCTGACTGACGTGGATTAATCATGAAATTCCAGGGGTAGGGATTTACTAAGAATTTCTACTTCCGGCTCTGGTGATGTCACTTTCAGTATGACTGCACAATATAAGTATATGTGAAAGAGAATAAAAATGAATAGTTCCATTAAAAATTACGTGTAGACACCATTTGCCACCACATGAAGGCTACTTCATAAATCTGTTATAATTTAGAATCCCATCATTATAGTCACATCATGATAGATGAAAGTGTCATTGATCGACAAATGAACACCCCTTATTCACGACCAATTCCGTGTAAAACCTTAAGAGAAAAAAACGAACAAAATAGATAAATAAATAAATAAATGAAAAACAAAATCCATTGTGTTGAAGAATATCAAAACAACATGTGGTTTGCCCATGCAAAAAAGCAAAAACGGCTAGAAAATAAAGAAAAACGTCACCAACAGATGGTCGGGCGTTAAGCGATTTTTCATTTTGCTGGAAAATTTTTAAATCGATCTGGGCTTCTATCTATTGGAGATTTAAGTAGCGAGGCATCACCACTCTTTTAAAATGCCATTACGAATTCGAGATGATAGAAAGGGAGAAATAATCCCTATTTCTTGCTGTAGGGATTATTTCCCTTTAGATTCTTGATTTTGAGGGAAAACTTTATATACACCATCAAAAATGGTTTTGTGGAACGTTTATTTTGAACCAAGGAATAAAGTTTGTAAAGAAGCACTTTGCTATTTTCATTTGCATGTTTAAATAAATTGACACCAAACATAATTTGGTATCACTGCTCCTATTTTTGAAGTAAATGAGAAGAAACTGCCTTAGTGATTCCACACATCATATATCAGAAAAAATAAATATAAAATAAGATTTTTATGTTTATTCTTTTTATTCTTTATAATCATTTTTAACACTTTCTAATACAGTTGCAAAATGTTTTTGACTTCGTTCATTCTGTCTGTCTGTCCGTTCGCATGATAAATGCCGTAAAAGTGACTATCAAAATTAAATTTTAGTATGTTGTTGAGACAGTCTGTGGGGCATATGGGAATGAAAACTAATAATATCACCCAATTAGTGTCGGATTTAACTCGGGTTGAAAAAAGGAAATACATTGAACCTGCGGCAGCAAAGACATCTGATCAAAGATGCTTGGAACTAGTACCCGATTTATAAGAACGGAGGTGAAGCTAGCTTTTGCTCTATGATTATAATGTCGGTCTTGTAAGCAAAGGGTTCCTGGTTCGGGGCCCGGCGACTCCGAATTGCCACAAACCCTATGAGACATAATTTTTTAAACATTTTTTAAGCGGAGTTAAAATTCACAAATTGCTTGGAAAATTATTGGAAATTTTCAAATTATCACGGAAAACGTGTAAAAATTTTTTCAAAATATGTTAGGTAGCTTTCAAATAAAAATTAAAATAATAATTACACCCATATTGAGATCACGTGACTTATTTCAAAATAAAATATGGCATCCATATTTTCCCCTATATAAAAACCGTGATGTTTAAAAGACCGTTTAAATTCACATTTAGTGTTGCATTCCTCATAAAACCGCTTTATTTTTGCATATTACCTGTGTATCTAAATTCTGTGCCAACGTAATTACAATATTTTTTATTTTAAATGATCACTAAACTTAGATTATTCCTACAACGAAGCCTAATTATTCCTACAACGAAGCCTATAGCTAGATTATTGCTACAACGAAGCCTATAGCTAGATTATTGCTACAACGAAGCCTATAGCTAGATTATTGCTACAACGAAGCCTGTAGCATGCAGAATGTAAACAAATCAAGCGATTGTAAGATGAGTTGTGTAAGAATTATTGAATTTTTATCAAATAAAAATTCAGCTTGGAGCTGATTCCTGACTCCAAAATAGCTTTGGAGTCAGGAATATAAGTGATATGAATGAAATATTCATTGATTTCATAGAGATGCAGATGCTTTATAGCATTAACGTTTTTGATGACGTTTTAAGTTTCCAAGTATAATAAATTATTGCAGTACTGCGATAATTTAAAAAAATATGATTGCTGAATGTATCGCATTTTAAAGATGCTTAAATAAATTTGCATTTCAGTTGGAAAGTGTTTCATAATCAACGCTTTATGCATGATTGATCTTTTTGTTATAACTTTTTCTGGATTTTATGAAAATAAAAGTGTTCGAGAAAATTTAGGGCTGTTCCTGTTTACGTTCACCCTGAAAATCAATAAGCCCCATACGCTCATCAATTGAAATAATCGTACCAAATTTCATTCTACTTGTTTCAGAGACACGTAGCAAAGTTAAATCAAAGTAACAATTAGTTATTGGCATACCTTTTTATAACATTTTTCAATTTTAGAAAAATATTGTTCAAAAAGTTTACGACCATTCTCTATAGCCCGATTACCTCGATAATCAATATAAGCCTTTGACGTTTATACGTATGTATTAAAATACAAGTAGAATATTGAAAATGCGAATTGAATGGTCCTGTAACTAGTGAAAAATTGACTAGTGAACTTGTCGAAAAATCGGATTACAGGGAATAACCATGTTGTTGTTGTTGAGACCCAGACCGTCCGACCTACCAGAAAGGTGTAAGGTAACCGTTTGGACGGCCGGGAAGTGCCACCTAATTTAGACCGGAACCCAGTGGAGGAGGCATCCACAGAGACCGTACCCTCCTTCCCCTACCACCAACCTCTCGGAAGGACTTACGGACCCACATGTTTAACGTGATCGTACTCCGCATGAACACGGCGGCATTTGTGGTAGCGTGCAAATCTAGCGCGCAAACCACGGGGATACCGCACCCGAGATGGCCAACAGCACGCGGTGTTCCGAGGTGGTCACCCACCAAGTACTAACCGCGCCCGATGCTGCTTGACTTCGGTGATCTAACGAGAACCGGTGTTTTCAGCACGGTACGGCCGTTGGCCCCAGGGAATAACCATGTAAAACAATTAGAGTTAAGTTTAAGCGAAAACAAGTTAAAAATAAATATGGAGGCATTTTTAACGAATAATTAAAAAAGTTAAGTTGAAAAAAAAAATTTCCCTTTTAAAAGACAAATAATTTAACATTCAAATCAATCCATTGTAACCATTCATTAAAGATTGTAACCATTCATAGTAACAAGACATTTTAACAATGTTTACATTACATTACGTAATGGACCTATTTTGTGCAAATATTTTCTTTGCATTGTTATAGCTTTTAGTTTTGTTGCTTTATTTGGTATTTTTTTTTTTTTTGTCTTCGGTATGTGACGTACCTAACCGTTATTTATTATCTTACTACTTCAAGATTTTTCATTTCATCGTTGCTTTCTGTACTGCTCTGTTGTCTATTTTGTGGCGGCAGTGAATGCCCTACTTTAGGCCACTTGGTTGTTGTTGAGACCCAGACCGTCCGACCTACCAGAAAGGTGTAAGGTAACCGTTTGGACGGCCGGGAAGTGCCACCCAATTTAGACCAGAACCCAGTGGGGGGGGGGCTGCACAGGGACCTTCCCCTCCTTCCCCTACGACCA
>OX578144.1:58252238-58264738 GCA_951213105.1 Amaurobius ferox
TACATTTGAAATCGAAATCACTCAATTCCCAATCCTGTCCGAGAAGACTTTCCGCCACAATGAACCCATTTCCTCACACTGTCCCTGTATTCCCACACGTTCAATATCCCGTTGCAGTTGAACTCAAGTAAAGATCCTGTGAAGACGTCATCAGATAGTTTCTTAGCGCATTCTCCAGTAAATAAAGAGGTTAGCCATTTCTGTTGATGGAGTGGTTAAAAATCGTAGTGTAAGGAACAAAAATTAAGAAATTGCAAATAGTATCTATTATAATATTAGATCATTATATTATATCATACCATTCTCAGGGGCGCTATCCATCGCAATTATCATAATTTGTGATAACAAAAAAATCAGTTTGGCGATTGTGATGAACACTGTTATTCTTGAGACATTTTTTTTTAGCAGCCAGAGAGGGATTATTAATATGAGTTGGCGATAATCTTACTCGTATTAACAATGGGTGTTAGCGATTATAATTTCTGCTGTTGTCTTAATCCAGAATGGTAAACTGTCATGAAGTTTATTATATCTTAAAAGCAATAAACAATTTTCTTAATGTGAGATATTTCAATGTCTTAATTTAAAGTTAGCATTATTTATCAATGCATTTCCTTGCATCAATGCATTACCGATGAATTTTCTGTCCAAACATTTTCTTGCATCCACAAAAAATACTTCACATTCTTTATGCAAAGGACAAAAAATATGAAAAAAAAAAAAAAAAAAAAAACACATCAGAATAGTAAAAAGCGACACTTTCTGTAAATATTAGAATTTACAAATAGATTTTCAATTCAGACTGAAATTTAAATTTGTCAACTGGAGGTTGGCTTTCGAGAGCAAAAAGTGTAATCTCCGATTGTGTTAGCGAATTCGAATGGACCATTGTTGAGATGATGTGTGCGTTTATAAGCCCGTGGACACGATATCTCTGGAGCGAATACAAAAATTCGAACAAAACTTAAGACGCGATCATTAAAATTTGTTGATATTTGATCCAAATTAATTTCGATTTTTTTTTTTTTAATATTGACATTAAAAGAAAATAGTGAAAGTTTATTTTCACATTATAGAACGTTTACAAAAATCACCTTAGCGCTTTCAGGGCTATGGCCCTTCAACAGAGGAATTAAATATTTGTGTAATTCCTCAGATGAAGGACCATGCACCCGGAAGTGCTAAGGCGATTTCTGTATATTTGTAAGAGTGCTATAATTTGAAAATAGACTATAATTATTTTATTAAGTGTCATTATTTTATTTATCTTCGCATGTGTATAGCCATATAAGTAATTTGATTGTTTTATTTACTTTCGAAATCGTTATGGAATTTATAAAATTTTATTTTTGACTATCGTAAATTTGCGTTCAAATGTTATTGAAAATAATGTGCTTGAAAAATTTTAACTACGCAGTCTCTATTCACGCAGTTTATCCTGAGTCAAAATGGAAGGCCTGCCTGTTCTCGCCTTGTCCTCAGCAAATCCAGTTTCTCGAAAGCTCTTTACTAACTTTGTAACTGTTGAATTATTAGGGGTTTCAGAGCACGGGTATATTTCTTATAAAACCCCTCGATAACACTTTTATAGGAATGGCTGATGAAATAATGCTCTAAAATAAATTTTTTTTTACTCCGGTGAAACAACTTGTTCTTTGATTGATAAAAGAAGAACACTGAGATTATTATCTAAAGTATTAGAAACAGCAGAAGATGTTTCTGATGTATTTTTGAGGATATATCACATTAGTGTAAACTAACTTAAAAATGTGCTACTACCATTTCAAGTTCTTTGTACATTATATAGTTTTAAAATTTTATATGTGCGACTTCTCGTTCACTATGTATATGTATTTAAATTTGTCTATGGCAGAAAATATAAAAATGAAAATAAATAAATAAATACATAAAAATAAAAATAAGACAAAAAATATTTCCTCATTATTTTCGATTTCTAAAAAATATTACTATATGAGCGGCATACGCAGAAATGCAAAATATGGTACATTACATAACATATTCTGCAGGGTCGTGGTGGACCACAGAAAGTTTAAAATGGTCCCTACAGTATGCCAATAGTAGTTTTTGACAAAATTTGTTTTATACCTGAAACATCTTCCTATACAGCCGGTCGAAGAAGTTGTCAAGAGCCGACGTCAGATCCACGCCCCCAGTCAAGTAGTACCTCTCCAAATCATCAAACATGTCTTTAAATATGAAGGAATTTCTGTCGTAGAGCAAGCCGTAGGTCCTGAGAAACATGTCGTGGAAATCTTTCTTCGAAGTCTTCAACAGTTCTTTGAAGAATTCTGCGAAAAAGAAAAAAAAATGAAATCTAATTAAGTATTTAAATACGTGCTTTACTGGTTCACTTTAAATACCAGAATCGTATGAGTAGTTTTTATTATAAAATAATATGAAATATTGGCTTACTACCATCTTGGATGATTAAAATGAATTGCCTTGGTGAAAGCAAGGTTCGATATCTCTAACAATCAAGAGAATTCTTGAGGGATATATATATATATATATATATATATATATATATATATATATTGTGTATATGTATATATATATATATATTGTGTATATGTATATATATATATATTAAATGAAATATCAGTGATAGATTAGAGATAAATTCTAAATCATATAACCATAACTTAAAATATAAGATACCTACGTATAAAGATGTAAAAAAATAGAGATTCATCAATCAAGAAGAGAAAAAAAAGCTAATGTCCAATCATCTAGCAATATAAAATCTACAATTATCAATAGTAGAATTTCAAAATTGAAAAACAGAAAATGACCAGGAATTAAAGCCAAACACGTAGAAAAGCACTAGGCTTAATGAATTCATATTGAACAGATCCGTTTTCAAGGCCTAGTATATATTCAAAATGACAAGAAAAAAAGCTTGTTTCTGAAGACTGAGATAGATGATATATATCAAAATTGAAAAACAGAAAATGATCAGGAATTAAAGCCAAACACGTAGAAAAACACTAGGCTTAATGAAGTCATATTGAACAGATCCGTTTTCAAGGCCTAGTATATATTCAAAATGACAAGAAAAAAAGCTTGTTTCTGAAGACTGAGATAGATGATATATATCAAAATTGAAAAACAGAAAATGACCAGGAATTAAAGCCAAACACGTAGAAAAGCACTAGGCTTAATGAATTCATATTGAACAGATCCGTTTTCAAGGCCTGGTATATATTCAAAATGACAAGAAAAAAAAGCTTGTTTCTGAAGACTGAGATAGATGATATATATATATATATATATATAATTGGGTGTGTATATATATATACCCTCAGTCTTGGGTATATATATATATATATATATATATATATATACCCAAGACTGAAGATTCAGGCCTGGTATATATTCAAAATGACAAGAAAAAAAAGCTTGTTTCTGAAGACTGAGATAGATGATATATATATATATATATATATATAATTGGGTGTGTATATATATATACCCTCAGTCTTCAGAGTCTTGGGTATATATATATATATATATACCCAAGACTGAAGATTCAGAGCAGACCAATTAGAAAAGAGCAAAACAGAGAATATTGAATAATTCGGAGCCTACCAATCGGACAAGAAACAACCAGGCCAATCCAGAAGCAGCTATCTCAAACACAAATCCGAGTGTCCCCAAACTATACAGGATCACAAGTCAAAACACCACAGAAGAATACCAAAATACTAAAAATCACTATATAATAATAATAATATATATATATATATATATATATACATGACACTCGGTTAAAAATTTTAGACAAATCAGCACTGGCACAAAGATGTCCACAAATTCCCGAAAAAGTTGATGCTGCGTTTTAACTTAATTTGGACTGAATTATTCTGAAATTTTCCCATTATCTTTCATATCAGTTTTAAAAAATTCAATCCTCATATACTTTTAATATGAATCAGAATATTTAAAATTACATTTAAACACACACACACACATTTCCCGGACGAATAATAATAAAAAAAAATCCTCGTATTTTCCTACAATGCAGGATAAGCACTTATCAAATAATATTGATATTCCAATCCCAAAACCAATTCAGCCCAACGATAAAATCTAAACGAAGACCTTATAAAGGAATGAATATTTTATTACGTTCAATCACTACTACCGACATCAACGATTTATTTACCATGTAATCCTTCAGGATGACAGAAATTCGATTATTCTTTCGATAGTATAAAATTCAACTCTTTTAACAGTCCCTTCATTTTCGAGTACGCACGCAGCACTTTCTGCGAATCATGATCCATGATCCTTTTAAACTATTCAGATGTTTGGTTGTCGATTAAAATCGATGTTCTAGTTTCCAGTATTTCCGATATATCATCGTCATGATGATACGATAGCAATAAGTGAATGAAAATAATATAAATAATGTATGTTTCGCAGTATTGACCGATGCTTTAACTTTTTAAAGGAGATGGAAATAAAATCAGATTAAGTAGTTTGAAAGTCATTAATTAATTGTATAGTTCCAAAATCATATGTATGAATTAACTAGAGAATAATATCTGCATACAGAATTATCTGAGGTTAAATTGCCCCCAAATCCACTTTAATTTCGATATATATGTATCGAATATATATATATATAATTGAAAACTTTTATGATTACTTGTAATATATATATATACCCGAGAAATACCAAAGAAAATTGCTTGTAAACTGAAGGTAAAGGTGAAAAATTACAAGTTTACAAGCAATTTTCTTTGGTATTTCTCGGGTATATATATTACAAGTAATCATAAAAATCTTTAATTAAATAGTACCTTAAAAATTATCATCAGCTTAAGAGCGTTATTTTTACAAAGGGAATAATTTATAACCTCCGGTCCTGATATTTGAAACTATAATATTTAAACAACTTATTTATTATATATATAAATATATATATATATATATATATATATATATATATATATATATATATATATATATATATATATATATATATATATATATATATATATATATATATATATAAGGTATAAAAGGAGATTAAAGAAACGAAAAACAATGCATACATGAGTATGAAAAATACGAATAATGAAATATGACTTCAACCGTAAGGCGCGATGCTGCACTTACAAGATAAGTAAAAATACAGATTTCGAAGGAATTAAAGGGAAAAAGCCAACAGTTAAAATAGTAAATGGCCGGAGGGGATTGTGACCCGTCCCAGCTCCCGGTTGTAGCATGCTATCACGCTATGGCAACACTCCCGGAGCCGATATCTTAATGAAGCTAAATTTCCGAAAGCATGTCAAGTAAAAGACATGACTCTCTCTCTCTCTCTCTCTCTCTCTCTCTCTCTCTCTCTCTCTCTCTGTATATATATATATATATATATATATATATATATATATATATATATATATATATATATATATCGAATATATATATATATATATATATATATATATATCGAATATATATATATATATATATATATATATATATATCGAATATATATATATATATATATATATATATATCGAATATATATATATATATATATATATATATATATCGAATATATATATATATATATATATATATATATATCGAATATATATATATATATATATATATATATATATCGAATATATATATATATATATATATGAGCTACAGCCGCTGTTTGACAAATTTTTCGTTTCTAGAGATTCTTTGCATTGTACCGCAAAAACTATTGAATATAAAAATATGAAATGTGGTACACTTGTAGAAAAAACTTTGGGGAATACGCTGAAATAAATTATTTTTTCATATATATTGTAGTTTAAGAAATATTTAATGTCAAAGTCAAAGATAAAATATTTGAGCTGCGAGTTCGCGTCCTGGATAGACTAACAATAGCAAGACCACGAATTTTTGCAGGCAGGTACCTACATCGGTGAATTTTTGTAGTCGGTTTAATTTCGATGTAGTTTTTGAGATATTTTACTTTTTATGCACTTCTGAAGTGAACTTATTTTTTCGTATAGGCACGTCTAGAGATTTCTCTGTCTCGCACCGTAATAACTATAGCACACATGAAATTTGGTACATTTATAGAGAAATAATAGGGTAACTGAAATAAACCTTTTATCGATTAAAATTTCAGATTAGAATGAACTAGCTCGTGAAGCGATCTCAGGATCAAGGAATTCTTGGAGTTTTTGGATTCCCTGGGCTAAGAAAAATCCTTGCTTTTACCTCCTGGGGAAAATAGGTAGGGATAGAAAAAAGAGTTTTGAAAGTAACATTTTTTAGGAAAGATAGATATGAAGCGAGCAGGGGGCAGAGATCCCTAGTATATATATATATATATATATATATATATATATATATATATATATATATATATATATATATATATATACAGGGTGTCCAGTGCTATCGGTGCCTAATGGCTATTTCCTTTTCCGTTAGTCACAGAGATATACTTCCAATTGCAAAAATATTTTAAATTTTAAAATCTATTTTCTTAGAAACAGTTTAAATCAATAAATACATTTCTGAAAGAAATGGGAAATATAAAGTTTTATACGGTCCCCTGGTCCTACCAATTATATACAAGTCATCCTCATACAATTCCATGCAAAATAAAAAAAAATCTTCCTTGTACGACTAAAATTCACTGAGTTATGAAGCATTAAACTTTATGACTTAAGTCGCTTTTCCACGCATAAAAATGTCCCGTTTCAGGCAACCAACCAATCAGGGACCGTACTGATCACTTCTCCAGGCAACCAACCAATCAGGGACTGTATTGACCATTTCTCAGCCCAAAAAGTGCTCCAACTTTAAACAGCTATAAGTCGGTCAATTTTGATCGTAAAAGGATGATTTTTTTTTATTTTGCATAAAATTGTATGAGTATGATTTTCCTAAATTGGTAGGACCGGGGGACTATATAAAAATTTATATTTCGTATTTCTTTTAGAAATGCATTTATTGATTTAAACTGTTCCTAAGATAATAACTTTTAAAATTTAAAACATTTTTGCAATTGGAAGTGTACCTCTGTGACTAACGGTTAAGGAAATAGCCATTGGGCACCGAAAGCACTGGATATCCTGTGTGTGTGTGTGTATGAAGCACATGAATTGCCTACAAGTAAGAGCGTGCTCAACGTGTGGTCATCCATCACTAATCGTGGAATGTGATCAACACTTGGGGTAAAAATCATCTAGAAAAATGGCTAGATTATATGGGTCATTAATAAACAGTTATAAACTTCGTCATTTTGTGGATGGATTTAGCTATGTTTAAGTTCTAAATGTTCCAAAAAATGGCTAGATATGGCCATAAAATGCCGAAGTTGGCAACCCCGCCGTGAAGAATGGTTTCAAAAACCACCCTATCAAGTGGTCAGTATGGGTCATGTGATTAAATTATCTAATCACAAGCTTATTTAAAGCAAGGATTTTAGAATTTTTCTGATGCGGCGGCCAGTCGTTACCAGTTTAGCAAGTCTTCGTTTACGTATATGCAGGACGCACTGTTATAGAATAGAAGTTGCTGACATCAATTGTAATACCTATTACGTTAGATCTTAAGAAATTTATTCCTATAATATGAAAATATAAGTTTTTTTAAACTGCAACATCATATCCCAAATATAAAATCGAAGCACTCTTTGGAATTTCTCAGGAATATATACTTATTTTGCTTTCTATTCACTTTAAAAAGCATGAAATTTTTATTAAAATAACTTTTTGACAGCTTAATCATACCAACCACACATAATTCTCTTAATACCAACAAAAACAATTTCCTGGAGCAAAATTTATTTTTTCATCTAATGGCAATTTTCAACATCTCTTTTTCTTTTTTTAAAGAAAAGTGAGTAACAACATAATAGAAGGAAATGTTACTCCGACTTCTTCCACGTCGTTGACTTAATTCTACTGAACACAACGGGCCATTTTGTCCAATGAAATTCCATGGAAAGCGCAATGGGCCTACGTGTGTTCCAATCCAGATTTTTATACAGCTCTTATTAAAGCCTGCAAAGCGTACAGTGCTGCATTTTATTCTTAACTTTTCTATTTTCTTTTCGACATTAATCTCCTAGAGTTCCAAGCACAAAAACAAATTTCTGAATGTCGGTAACGGCTTTTTCGGAAGCTATAAAGGTAAAAAGAGTAACACTTATCCAGGACTCGACAGAATGTATTTTTTTCTACACACATTAAGGCATCTAAAAAATTTGAAAGGAATTTAATGGGCATACCACGACATGCAACCATTTTTATTATGTATCAATATACAAAGTAAGGCAAGGCACCTTATACATTTTTTAGATCATGCATAATTTTGTTCGAATTTTTAGTTTCAAAACAATATACTTTTAGTTTCAAAGCAATATGCAGGTTGTTTCAAAAAGATTGCACGACTCCCATGGTTCCAATGTAAGAAATGTTTGACTATCATCGTATGTAAATTACTTTTCCTGCAATACATGGTAATGTATAGGCAAAATATTGGAATCATGTCGAAAATCGCAACCCGAGTTTTCGACGGATCTACACGTTTCAAGACCTCTAGAATACGAAAAAACCATTTTTAGCGTGACGTCTGTGTGTGTGTCTGTGTGTGCAGATTTTGTATCCACTCTAACTAAAAAACTAATGGACCGAATTTCACAAAATTTGATAGGTAAGTCACTTGTGAGCGAGTCTGGTGCTGATTAGTTTTGGGTACGATGATTTGGAATAAAAGAACCCGCCTTCTTTTGCGAAATGGCCCGCAAAAGCTTGTATCCACTCTAACTGAAAAACTACTGGACCGAATTTCACAAAATGCGGTAGATGAGTCACTGGTGGGTTACCCTGGTGCTGATTAGATTTTGGTACGATTCGAAAAAAAATAACCTGCCTTTTTTTGCAAAATGGCCCGCAAAAATCGTCAAAATATAAACTAAAGAACTAGGTATACTCAAATATATCCATTAAATGCTCGTTTAATACGTAATTTTTAACGACGAAAATAATAAGACCAACCCCATTACACTAGGACTAGCCGTTCTTGAGATATTTTAGTTTTCCGTATTTTCTCTACGCCACCTTTGAAAATAAATCCGGTTACCGAATGAGCACGAAAATTGAATTAAAAGTGAATTAAATTAATTTAAATAAAAAGAACGTAGATATAAGTCTGCAGGGAAAGTCATGTGCTGTCCACATCAGATTTTTTTTATCCTGTAACACGTTTTAGTAAAAAATACAGAATGTAACTGTTTATAAGGACTCTCTAAAAACCTTTATAAATATATTTTCCCATAGCCTAATTAGTCAAGAAAAGTTCTATTGTCATACGATCGATATTGCCTAGGATGTCATTAGTTTAGGTTTTCGGCAGATAATTGGAAACTGTATAAAACTTTTGATAGAGGTATATATGTAGTACACATGTAAATTTTGGACTGAAAATTTTGTCTAACGAAATTCAATATTTGTACCATCCCCGGAATCTATATGTTTACGCTGCTTCTTCTGATCAGGTCAAAGTGGCTTAAGTCGTCAAGTCCTATAACTCTGACAATTTTTTCACGGCAAATTTTGCCTATTAGAAAACACTTTTTTCGGCCCAAAAGATTTTTCAATGAAAATAAACAATTTACTAAGTGGGACTTTCTTTGTCGAGGGTTTGTATAAAAAGTTAAATTTTGGACGTTTTTGCTAAAACGTGTCACGTGACCAAAACTGTCTTTTAAAGAAATCCCCATAGTGATCAGTGAAATAATGTCAAAGAATGATGATAATATCAGTAAATAGCACTCAAGGTTAAAGGCGCTTGGTGCTCTGCCATACAACGACACCCGGAAGTTGTTTGGATCCACAGGTCTGCAAGCAATCGTTCGAGATATTTAGTCGCGATTTTTTTTAAACACTCTACATAGCAATATGTATAAAGGTTATACAGGATTAGAATTGAAAATTTTTCTCGATGGATTTATATATTTTGAGCCACTCAAAACACGAATCAGCCATTTTTTTTAGATCACGACTATATGTCTGTGGTGTCTCTCTCTCTGTGCAATCCAATATGCAGGGTGTCCCAAAAACATTGACCTCGGCTTTTATTCCTTAAATATTGATCTTAAGCATATATAATAAATTACAAATTTGCGTAAAAAAAAATACAGAATTTTATGAAATCGATTAAATGTTGCAAGAGAATCAAATTTCAAGAAATACAAAATTTAAATTTTTATACTGTCCCCGTACAAAAACATTTCCAATGAGTAAAATGTGCCCCATACACTAACTAATAAGGTGATGTACAAAATTTCAGCATTTTATTATAAAAAGTCCCAGAGATATGAAAAGACAAAAATGCTGAGTTAAACCATTTTTCGATGCATCGATATGAGTTCTCAGAGGGGAAAAATGTCGGCTGATCGCGTTTCAAGGGTCATACACAATGATTACATAAATAAATTACAAAACAATGATTATAAAAACAATGATAAATTACAAAAACATTATAAAACAATGACTACATAAATAAATAATAATTTTGCTTTGTATTGGTACAAAAATATCTACACTGTGTAAAAATAGTAACTTTACATAAAGATTACAAAGCTTGATCAAAATGTTTTCCATCCATGCCAAAAATCCATTAAAGATATGAGGCAGATATTATTTGCCTATGGTGCATCATTGTTGCGTCATTTGCACTCTTGCTGTAAACATTTACATTTTAATTTGAGATTAATCCCTCACCAATTTTGTTTGAACATATCTTTGGGACTTTTTATAATAAAATGCTGAAATTTTGTTCATCACCTTATTAGTGTATGGGGCACATTTTACTCATTGGAAATGTTTTAGTACGGGGGCCGCATAAAAATTTAAATTTTGTATATCTTCAAATTTAATCCCCTGAAAATTTTTATCGATTTCACAAAATTCTGTACCTTTTTTTACGCAACTTCGTAATTTATTATATAGATAAGATCCATATTTAAGGTCCATGTTTAAGGAATAAAAGCCGAGGTCAATGTTTTTGGGACACCCTATATACATTCATAGTGCTAGATATCGTTTAGCCAATGTGAGTCTTATGGAATACCAATGTAATTGTTCAGTCAATGGGAGAGGCGTTTATACCCAGCTTCAAAAGAAAAACCACCTGTATACACTACTGAAAATAAAAATCTGATGTGGGCAGCACATGACTTTCCCTGCAGATTTATATCCACGTTCTCTTTATTTTAATTAAATTTAATTCACTTTTAATTCAATTTTCGTTCGCATTTGATAAATGGACATATTTTCAAAGGTGGCGTGGAGAAAATACGAAAAAAACTAATATATCTCGAGAATGGCTAGTCTTAGTGTAATAGGGTTGGTCTTATTCTTTTCTTCGTTAAAAATTACTTATTAAACAAGCATTTAATGGTTATATTTGAGCATACGTATCTTTTTAGTTTAGATTTTGACAATTTTTGATGAGCCATTTTGCAAAAAAAAAAGGCAGGTTATTTTTTTCTGAATCGTACCAAAATCCAATTAGCCCCAGGGTGACCTATAAGTGACTCATCTACCAAATTTTGTGAAAGTCAGTCCATTAGTTTTTCAGCTAGAGTGGATACAAACTTTTGCGGGCCATTTCGCAAAAAAAGGCGGGTTCTTTTATCCCGAATAGCACCTAAAACTAATCGGCACCAGACTCGTCCACAAGTGACTTACCTACCAAATTTTGTGAAATTCGGTCTATTAGTTTTTTAGTTAGAGTGGATACAAAATCTGTATAGACAGACACACACAGACAGACACACACAGAGACGTCACGCTAAAAATGTTTTTTTCGTATTCTAGAGGTCTTGAAACGTGTAGATCCGTCGAAAACTTGAGTTGCGATTTTCGACATGATTCCAATACTTTTCCTATACATTACCATGTATTGCAGGGAAAGTAAAAAATACACATATGCCAACTACATTTGAAATAAACGATTTTTATACAGAGGCTCAATTACCTTATACTATAAGTTGTAGTTTTTGTCTTTAGAGCAGCTGAAGGCGCACTTGAGAATGCAACAAAATAAGTACAGAAAGTTTTCACTCACTTCCACCTAAAATACTTCTTAAGGACCTACTCTATATTTTTGCCTGGTTACGTAACTATTAGTACAATGGAGGAATTTTTTTTATCGCAAATAAAATTAAATTTCCTTGTTTTTATTGATCCATTTTCTCAAATTTTCTGGCCACCTAAAAATATAGGAACTCTTATAAGGACTCCAGAGGAAATTAAACATTTTTAGGGGTCCTTAAATTGGATGAATATTGTTAAGTAGTTTTTAATGACTTTTGAGAACTGTGAGATCCTTCGAGTCAAGCTCAAAACGGCTCAATTACGAACCTCTCAAACAAACAAAGCACCGCTTAGAGCATTTTTTCAGCAATAGATAGCTTTCCTGCCACTCCGCATTCCATTCTACGA
>OX578144.1:58954438-58959438 GCA_951213105.1 Amaurobius ferox
TTCAAATGCGTTGACTGTTTTATTATGATAGGTATTATAAATATGTCTGAGGAATCCAAGGGGATAGTCTTGTTTGATAGCCTCCTTGATAAATATAACATCACTTTTTATACGGTCTTTTTTATAAGTATGCAAGCGGGCGTTCCGTATAAAGTGATTCATTACGATATTACGAAAAACTTTCTGACTCAAATTAGACCTCCAATTGATAATATAATTCACTTTAATCTTGAAATGTCGTCTTTTATCATAAAGTATCGTATATAAGGGTTCATCTTCAGCGAAGTGAATGATAATATCCAAGTAATTAATTTCATCGGCAGAATCTGCAGGAGTTTCAATTAAATCCAATTGTGCAGGGTAAAAGTCGAAGTTAAATTTAATATTGGTTTTTTGATGTGCCACAAGTATATCATCCACAAAACGGAAATACGGCAATTCGTTTAATATATGTGTGCCTTTTTCATAGTGATGGAGGTATAGATCTGCCATCATCGAGGAGCAGCCTCCCCCCATAGGTATACCTTTTACCTGCCTATAATAATTCAAACCATTGAATAAGACATTTTCAAAAAGCACAATATCCAAGATAGCCTTGAATTTGTGTAAAGCTATGTATTTATGTATGTGATATTGACTATGGATTTCTATCATAATATCATATAGATCTTTCAGATCTATGTTATTAAAGAGATCTTTAAAGTCATAAGACTTGTAAATCAGGTTTGTGGGATGTTTGTTCAAATACTTTATTATATCTCCACTATTTTTAATCATTACTGAACCACCTTGCATAATTTGAGTCATAATAGGTTTTAAAAGTGTAATAAGTTTCGTATTTGCTGTAGTAGTATAAGCTTTATAGGCTACCGTTACTGGTCGAAACTTTACAGGTGTTTTGTGTAGTTTTGGTATCAATACCAAGTACGGATATCGAATATGATTGATGTTGATACCTATGCGTTTATGTAAAGCCCTTATTTTATTTTCGATTTCCCTTCGTTTTGATTTCAACAAAACATACATGTCTTCGTTATTATAACTGATATGGAGTTGATCGATGTAATATTTCAGACAAGTAAAGGTAAAATTCGATGTAACCTTATCGGTATACGTAATAGCGAATATTTTCCATACATTTTCCAGTATGTGTCTATTCATTGTGTGACGTTCATCTTGTCCATAAGAATGATGATAATACAAATAAAAATTCTCCATAGTGTGATCGCGCCATTCATTAAAAGATGATAAAGGCATGCTGTATCGTACTGCCATTTTATATATGAAATCACTCAATTCATGACTAAATTTCATGTCTATACCTTTAAAATCCTGCATACGAAATTTTGTTCCCAATTTCAATGCATCCTTAAGGTCATTATTGGTGATTATGTCCAAATTACCAGTTATAATATGACCGTGATCGTGATCAACAAAGAGGCTAGAAGCACATAGACAGGTCGGATTATCGTAAAGGTTCAGATTTTTACCAATATGATTATAGTTAAAAACTTTACGTCCTAAAGGAACAACATATCGATGAGTGATAGTGATCTTCGTATTAGAAATGGGAAAACAATGAGCCTGACCCTCAAATATTCGATTAAAAGGTATATCATCAAAATTCTTATTACTAAAGGTTGTAATAAAGAATTCCTTTTTAACAGGTTTTTTCTCTTCATAACTCAAATTAATGTTAAATCGTGATGCTCTTAATTTAATCAAATCCAAAAATATAGCATATTTATTGGTTTTATTATCAGATTGATTTTGCCTTGTATCTTCATAATGTTTAACACTATAGTGCGACCAGATACGTCTTACATATCGTTTACGAATGCCAAAAACGGCATTTTTAATCCAATTAGTACTTATTTCTTCCATATTGTAAATTTGTTCTATTAAAACATCTAATTTTTGGAGAGTATTAAGGTAAGATGTTCTTGATGCACATTTTCCTCGATTATGTCGTGTAAGCGTATTACCATGTGTGCGGGTCATATTTGATTGTACTCGTCCATCTCTGCAGGAATCCATACTATGTATATCCTTATAAAGTATTGAATTCAATCCATAAGGATAAGTTGTTCCAAATTGTCTAATATGAAAACATTCCCACCATAACCTTTCGGCCAGATTAGTTACAAAATCTAATATTTCTACGGTAATTTCTTTAAAAC
Source organism: Amaurobius ferox (assembly GCA_951213105.1). Lineage (NCBI taxonomy): Eukaryota > Metazoa > Arthropoda > Arachnida > Araneae > Amaurobiidae > Amaurobius > Amaurobius ferox. Next base: position 58,956,619 of record OX578144.1, read on the forward strand.
CATGTTGACTAAAATGACACAATTCTAAAGTTGTATGTTGTACAGCTTTACTGCTGTATTGCTTGATTTGACTGCGGTGTAGATTTATGCGTAAATTAAGTGCATTTTTAGTCTGTCCGATATATTTTTGTTGACATTTACCGCAGGTTATAGAATAAATGCAATTATAAGATTTACAAAAAATACGATAATTATTATTGATGACAGATATTTGTTCATTTTTAGCGACTGGACATAGTTTGCATCTACTTGATCCACATTTTTTGAATTTAAAAGAGTCCATACGCGTATATTTATATTTGTATAGACATTTCGAAGTAGTGTAGTCATACATATCGTACTTGTCTGCTTGATTATCTTGTAAACAAGGTCATGTGTCCAATACGTTATTTATGTTATCATCAGGTTTATTACGGCTAGGCTTAAAATAGTGCAAGATAGTGCTCATAGAGGGTAGCTTGATTTCGATCACACAGTTACCCGTAATCACTGTGCCACCGGGCAAATATATGAAGCATATATTGTTGCCAGTCGTTATATTCAAAGGTTGTAATCATATCATAAAAGTCAATAATTTATACTCTTATTGTAGAGTGAGTAATTCAATATAACGAAATGGTTGATATTAAATCAAACAAAATGTGACTAGCACGTTCACTCATCCAGAAAATAATCAGATACATACTGCAGAAGCTTATAATAACATAACTGAATAGCTATATCCTATACCTTTGCCGTTCATACCAACACCATGATGATAAACTTTTCACTAGTTTAATAATTTTTTTGAGTGATATTTTATAAAATTCATTTAAAAATATCGTTAATGTATAAAAATGGAGAACAATAATAACACTTAATTATATATCTTAAAGTAGATATCGTCATACCATAAAAAAGGGGGGGGTATTTTATAAAATTCAATTAAAAATATAATTAAAAATATCGTTAATGTATAAAAATGGTGAACAATAATAACACATAAATATATATCTTAAAGTAGATATCGTCTTACCATAAAAAAGGGGGGGGGGCGAAATATAAACAAAGTTTCTATACAAGAAACATGCAAATACAAAATAATAGTCATACATTCACTCCCCGTCCAGACCACAGCTGCAAGACCCAAGCAAAAACGTCATACGGAAGACCCCAGCCAACACGACTGAAGTCCGAGAGGTAACCCAAAGAGATAATAATAATATGTTTTACAAATGCGCAATGCAGCATGTACGTAAAACATGATATGTTAATGTCATATAAAAGATACGTATATAAGATTTAAAATTAACGAGACAAGTAGGCGCAATGCTGCTCTAAATTGTCTAGTATAATAAAAGAGAAAAATTCTACAAAGAAATCTCAAAAAGGGGGGGGGGTGGAGAAAAGCCAACAGGGAAATTTGAAAAGGCCTAGGGGGGTGGTGACCCCTAGTTCCCCGGTTAAAAGTCGACTTTTATTCCATAGGAAACACTCCCGGAGCCGAAAAATACCTGAGGCCAATCTCCGTACAAACGTCAAAGCAAAAGACGCACAAAACATTCCGAACAAGGAACAAATGGATTCCATTACGAAGTTGTAAAAGCAAGGGTATACATACAAAGTCAGAATTCAGAGTGACAACACACAAGAAAAGTAAAACGGCCAACTGAAATCCCTCAGTCAAAAGAGAGAAGGGAGTAGAGTGTATAGGACTAACTCCATCGTTGCCATTTATAACCCAAAACTAAACGTTTGCCAATATCATCTTCAAATGCGTTGACTGTTTTATTATGATAGGTATTATAAATATGTCTGAGGAATCCAAGGGGATAGTCTTGTTTGATAGCCTCCTTGATAAATATAACATCACTTTTTATACGGTCTTTTTTATAAGTATGCAAGCGGGCGTTCCGTATAAAGTGATTCATTACGATATTACGAAAAACGTTCTGACTCAAATTAGACCTCCAATTGATAATATAATTCACTTTAATCTTGAAATGTCGTCTTTTATCATAAAGTATCGTATATAAGGGTTCATCTTCAGCGAAGTGAATGATAATATCCAAGTAATTAATTTCATCGGCAGAATCTGCAGGAGTTTCAATTAAATCCAATTGTGCAGGGTAAAAGTATATATATATATATATATATATATATATATATGTGTATATATATATATATATATATATATATATATATATATATATGTGTATATATATATATATATATATATGTGTATATATATATATATATATATATATATATATATATAGATAATAAATATTCTATTTTTAATCACCTTTTTTTTAAACCTCTTTTACATAATAGTAAATTGGCTAAACTCAAAAGATTTAAACGCGGTAAAGGAAGCTCCTCCCAATATGATATTAAAGCGGAGATTAAAAGTATGCATCAACAATTCAATAACACATATCAATGGAAATTTATTAAATCATGGGTATTTGCAGTTAAGAAAAAACAATTAAACACAGTTTATGCTATTTTCTTAAAGTTAAATCTTACTAATGAACATTTTAATCATATTTTCTATGATTTGCTCATTACTAGATCAAAATATTTAAAAATAAAACTTAATCAATTTCATCATAATAACTGTTCCAATTCTTATTGTGTAATATCATTTAAGCATCCTATTTATAATTCCATAAACTTTAAGAATTTATTTAATCAATTTCATCATTTATTGCCTGTAAAGGATTTGAATGTTACAAAAACTTTTAAATATAACAAGCCTATTGGAAGAACCATTTTTAATTACAATGCAATTTCAAAATCTCTCTCAGTCGACATAGATTCCTCAACAAATTTAGATGG